>RPOG01002591.1:0-87985 GCA_008086565.1 Thalassoma bifasciatum | reverse complement strand
TATGGTGATTTACAAGAGAAATCAAAATATCGAATATGACGAAATTCTCACTCACAGCAGCAATGCAAAAAAAAAAGAATTGAGCGAAAGTTCCAAGAATACACCGCCTATAAAGAAGTATTCACCCCCTTGGATGTTTTCACTTTTTACTGCTTTAGTAAATCAGTCATACTCAACATGATTTGGCTTTTGTGACCCAAAAAAATGCTAAAGAAAAAAAAAAAAACCTGACCTATAAAAAATAGTCAGAAAATTCCAATTTTTTGGAACTGAGATGTTTATTAACCCTTGTAGCAAAATCCACAAAAAATGTTTCTTTATATTTTCATTCATGATATAATTCTTCTTCTATCATATTTGACACTGGGCAATTTTGTGAACTATTTCATCTATTTTATTAAAGTTTTTTTTAGTAAATATCCATTCATTTAATGCAGAAAGCACTTATTTTTGAAAAAAGCAACTATTGCAATGTTATTCTTGCTGCAACTTCTTGAAAATGAAGCAATAATTTTCCTATATGACAACTCTCAAAGTGGTAGAATATGTTTTTCAAGAAACTATTTATCATTTTAATGAGATAGAGGTCTTTGAACTCATGTATCAAATATGATAGGTTTGGCTTTATAGGGTTAATGTCTAACTGAAAACTGGTTTCTACAAAGTAATGAAAAATAAATAACTCTAAGACAAATTTGTTTTCTTGGCATTGACGTTCTTCTGTCATTTCAAACAGAGAGAAGGTGTTTATTTGTGATATCAGGTTTCATACCTGCCTTAAGAATTCATTATTTCTTAACCTTGTGATTCGTATCTTTGTTTCTTTGGTGAAAACGATGCTCAAACGTCAGCAGCCTGAAGTTAAAACACATTAAAGCAGCTTCTGTGATACAGTCGTCTTACAGCCAGAGCCAGAGCGTCTCAGAGCAGCACAACAGCCGGGCTTTCCCCTGGGAAATTAACTTTGGCAGAAAAAAATGAGCGCTGCACACAACGGGGGAAACATTGAACATATTTAATTGTTTAGAACAGTTACAGTTGAATTATTAGTGAGCGCTGCTCATGTATCTTGTTTATGTCTCTGTACAAAGCGATCAGTGTTTGTTTGAAGTGCAGCGACTGAATCAGATAATGTGACAGAGCTGAAAGAAAAACGACAACAGAGATTCTGAGAAATCATTAAAGGGGCACAAAGGGCCAGAGAGCACTTCAAACAGAGGTCACAGTCCACATGCCACTTCTTCAAATGCCACCAAATTTGGTCACTGGCAAAACTCTTGTTGGCTTATTTGAATTCCTCTGGTTTCTTTGTTTGTTGGTCGACTCGTTTAGTCAGGATTGAAACATAACAAACATTGGACCACATTGGAATAAGATTGTTAACACATTCGTGGTCCTCAGAGGATGAACCCTACCAACTCTTGTGACCTGCTGACTTTTATTTCAACTCACCTGAAAATAAAAATCCAACTCGCAAAGAGAATCTGGATAGATTACCAAAATGAGTCACTCTGACTTTCAGTGTCCCCACAGGTTGAACCATAGTGACTTTGTTGATCCTCTGACATTCATTCAGCGCTTCCATGAAGGGTAAAATTAGATTAGTTGTTGTATTTGCACTAAAATCTTTTCTAATTGGACTTCGGATCGATAAGCTTCACATTTTCATGGCCTGCAGATGTTAAACCCTTGTGATAATTGTATCCCCACAGTCAAAAGGATACGCTGTCTTATCTCCAAAACTACGTGGCAAAATTCATATTTATTTTATGTAACATCCTCAACATCTACTTTTCCAAAATCACAAAACATTGAAGGGGTTCATGGTAGCCAGAGGATATACCCTAGTCATAGATAATGTTGTTAAATCTTAAACTTTTGTAAAGCACCATGAACAGTTTGGATGACTCAACATAAAGTTGGTAGATGGATAACCAGTTAATGTTACACTGACTTTCAGTGTCCCCACAGGTTGAACCATAGCGACTTTGTTGATCCTCTGACATTAATGTAGTGCTGCCATTAAAGGTAAAGTTAGATTAGTTGTTGTATTAGCACAAAAATCTTTTCTAATTGGACTTCGGATAAATAAGCTTCACATTTTCATGGCCTGCAGATGTTAAACCCTTGTGATAATCGTCACCCCATAGTTAAAAGGATACGCTGTCTTATTTCCAAAACTACTCAGCAAAATTCACATTTATTTAATGTATCACAATATTAACATCTACTTTTCCAAAATCACAAAACATTGAATGGGTTCATGGTAGCCAGAGGATATACCCTTGTCATAGATAATGTTGTTATAAACTTTTGTAAAGCACCACAAACAGTTTGGATTCCTTCACAGTAAGTTTGTAGATGGATAACCAGTTAATGGTACACTGACTTTCAGTGTCCCCACAGGTTGAACCATAGTGACTTTGTTGATCCTCTGACATTAATTTAGTGCTGCCATTAAAGGTAAAGTTAGATTAGTTGTTGTATTAGCACAAAAATCTTTCCTAATTGGACTTCGGATCGATAAGCTTCACATTTTCATGGCACATAGATGTTAAACCCTTGTGATAATTGTATCCCCACAGTCAAAAGGATACGCTGTCTTAGCTCCAAAACTACTCAGCAAAATTCACATTTATTTAATGCATCACAATCTTAACATCTACTTTTCTAAAATCACAAAACATTGAATGGGTTCATGGTAGCCAGAGGATATACCCTTATCAGAGACAATGTTGTTTAACCCTACACTTTTGTAAAGCACCACAAACAGTTTGGACTCCTTCACAGTAAGTTTGCAGATGGATAACCAGTTATTGTTACACTGACTTTCATGGTACCCAGAGGTTGAACCCTTATGACAAACGTAACCCCACTGTAAGAAGGATTCACCATCTTGGCTTTAAACCAACAGGGCACAGTTTACATTTATTAATAAGCATGTTATATCTTATCTCCAACATCTACTTTTCTAAATTTGTAAAGCATTAAAGGATCCACACACAGTATCCAGAGGATATACCCTCATGATAGATTATGTTGTTTTACCCTCAACTTTTGTAACGCACCACAAAGAGTTTGATATTTTTTGAATTTGTTGGATTTGTCTTTAAAGTTGATGGATGGATCACTAGTTAATGTTACACTGACTGTCATGATACCCAGAGGTTGAACCCTTATGAAAAAAGTAACCACGCAGACAAAGGGATTCACCACCTTAGCTTCAAAGCAACAGGGCAAAAGTTACAGTTATTGTTTGTATCATCTCTGAAATCTTCTTTCCAAAATTAGCACAACATTCAAGGAATTCGTTATACACAGAGGATATACCCTTATGATGAATCATGTTTTTTTACCCTGAACTTCTAAAAGCACTATGATGAGTTTGACATTTTTGTGTGGAGGACTTTTTTTTTTATTTAAAATTGATGAAAGGATAACCAGTTGATAGTAAGCTGACTTTCATGGTTCCCAGAAGTTGTACCCTTGTAAAAGTTGTGGACCCAGCATCAAGGGGATTCACTACCTTAGCAACAAAACTGTAGCAGAATGAGTAGGTAATAGTTTTATTCAGGCAAAGTAACATCTCTTGCAGTAAGTAGGCACATTAGGCATTCATTGTTTCCAGAGGATATACCCTCATGATTGATTACTATGTTGATTTCTGAATTTTTATTAAGAACTACTAAGAGTTTGGCTTTTTTCCATTTTGGATTTTTGAGAAAGCTTCTAGAAGTTAGTTGATATACCTCTAGTTGATGTTATCATGATTTCCAAAGTACCCAGAGGTTGAACCCTTTTCGTAAAAAGTCATGAAGGTTCACTCTCTTGGCATCAAGAAGATATTCCATTAAGGCGGTAGGAGCTTTTACCTCTGTTGTGAAACGTTTCCAACACTAGATTGGTGTTTTTTAAGCATTCGTGGTGCCCAGAGGATGTACCATTTCCCTTTTAGTTAGCCTTTAGTGATGCCTTTGGTATCATGTTAAGGTTGATCCTATTAGTTTGAGATATGTGTTCATAATCTCAGAGGTATTGCAAAGAAATTTCCAAGAGACATTCATTGTCCCCAGAGGTGGAATACCTCTTACTTAAGTGGCTATTTTATTAAAGGTTAACTGTGGGTCAGGTTTTTAATTTTATGCCCCAACAGCCTCTGAAATAAGTGTCATTAAATTTCAGGCACCCGTTCATGTCCCCCTTAGGATGAATTATAATAACTTTGTCTGGAGCTGGTTAAATAATTCAACTTTCTGTAATGACGAAGAGATTAAGGATGATTTTGTAGCGACCAGAAAGAGCACTCTAGTTCGTTCGCCGTCTCCTCTCTGTGCTTTTTTTTTTTTTCTCCTGTCGCAGGGAAAGTGGATTTAGCCAATGAAATCAATAAGGAATGAGAGCTTTCACCTGAGTTCACCTGTGCACTCTGAATCATGCTGCAGAAAAAGCGAGTACCTTATGTTTTATACAAGAGGTGTATGAGTCCGTTTAGTCGCGCACTCGATGTTAAATTCAGTGGAACGTTTGGCTCGGGGTCCGGGCGGCTTAAAGACTCATGAATTTTTAAGCGGACGATCAGAGCACCAATTGTTGATGATATACAAGGCTCAGTAACACAGTTTTCCCTCTTATGCTCCGAACGGATGAACAGATATTCATGCATATTTATGACACCGAGGAGGAGGAGGAGGAGGGAGATAAGCTGTATGGATGTATGGATAATTCAAAAGGCAGAACAGGTCAACTGCTGTTATTTAAAGCTACAGTTGGCATTTTACCAGCTTGTGAACTTCGGTCTTTTCTGTCCATCATATCGGTCCTCGTCTCTAAAGACGACATAAAGTCGATACCTGTCGGCCTGTTTGACCGCCCACACGCTAAATGGACTTTTTCTTTCATATGGTTGTCGGCTCGACTAAGGCCCAATTCCAATTCCTTTCTTAACCCTCAATCTTAGTCGCCCTCAAAACCAAGTGTTAAGGTCTATCTTGTGACTTAGAAATGGGACACCCCTTAAATGCAAATGAAATTGTTGTGGACTGTCTGTCAGTTATTCCTTCGGTTAGCGTGATCAAAAAAATATCTGTATGAATAACACAACCACGGACATATTCAGCTGTCACAGCAAACCATAGTTTATTGAAAGGTAAACACCAGCTATAACTATCGTTACATAACTCTGCAGCTACAGGAGATGACATTAGCCCGGTCATCTTATACCATTATCGGCACAAGCATGTTATATAGGCTGTTATCTTGATAAATCAATTACATTACCACGGAGAAAAATGACCATTTTGTAACGTTTACTAACTTAAACGATAGCAACATGGCTTGTCTGCACCGGATGCTATTGACAAAAGATCGTAAATAAAAATAAATGTTCTGCAACAACGAGGTAAATAATCCACAAAATGGGTCTAAACTAAGATAATACAATGGTTTTCGGAATATTTATATCTCCATTAACAAAGAAAATACTTAATTTGTAGCTCGCCTTCTCTGCCGCTTTGGACGCCATGTTTATCTACTGAAAATACACATTGCATTCTGGGTAGCCCTTAGTCCCAAGGGTGGTGTCGGAGGATCTCAGTATTGAGGGAGATACAGCCTCAGTCTTAACCCTCAACCTTAACATTCTGAGAATCGGGACAGCACTTACACTTCGCGGGAGTGCGCATTTAGTCGCTAATAAATATCTTCCTAATTCAAATCCAAGTAACAAGTTCTGTTGTATACATTTTACAAACAATAACAGAAACTGAAACCTCAGTAAAGTGTAAAAACTGCAGTACCTCCACTTTCCACTGGGGGGTTGCTCCAAAAGCCTTGGAGTCCCCATTTGGTTCCATGTTAAAATGTTAATTTTTGGAGCTGGATCGTTTTCAGCCTGGTACAATTACAACTTTGTACCAGGAGAAGTTAGTTTCTCATTAGTTATTGTACGTTAAAAACCGCGATATAAGTTTCGTTTTACGATAGTTGACAGCTGCCGTTCGTGAGTAGTTTTTATCAGGGATATAAGAAACTTCAGGAAAGAGCCAAAAGGAGACTAAACCTTCTGAAGAAGAAGAAATAAATATTTTTATTTCTCTTTTTTACTTGGCTCCACCGGAAAGTCATTGGTTAAAATGCAGTGCTCAGCATTCCAAGGATTTGCTGAAAGGGAATGCGGCCTCTCCTAAGTTTTGAACTATACATTTTGATTTCTTTGTGTTTTAGTATCTTGGTTTTTAAGAAGCGATTCCTCGGCTTTCAGGTGACTCAGAGTTCATTTAATCTTTAAAAGTTTCTCTCACGTGTGATAGACGTAGCGCTAAGAGCGGAGTTGAGGTCACGCTAAAACTCACACGCTCGAACAGGACGGACTCTGTGATCTTTTCCTGTCTGTTGCGTGTTTTTGTTTTATTGTGTAAACCGAAGTATGACGATGTGTTGCGTACGCTCTTCCTCCTCTATCCGTATATACACACACACATTATAGACAGAGCGGCGTCTGTACCCCCCCCCCCCCCCCCTTCTTTCTGAGTAACACTGCTCCAGTTGGCGTTGGCTCTGTTTGTGTACGCTTATGCATATCAATCATTTTCTGCTACGAAGACGAGGAATGATGAGCTCTGTTTGAGAATCCCAGGGCAGATTTTCTCTCTCTCTTCTTTCCGAGCCTTTTCAGGAGTGTTTTCATCGCCGAGTGTGTGTGTGTGTGTGTGTGTGTGTTGGGGTTATGAAGCATTATGGGTGAATTGGCTGACAGAAACCGCTCCTTATTAGTCCTGTGATTTGATGTAAGAGGCTTTTCCTGCTTGGAAATGAAGGTTCAAATGAGTGAAAGTCAAAAGAGGAGAGAGAAAAAAGAAAGCGAGGATTAGTCAAATTCTTCTTTTTTGCATCAAATAAATTCACGAAGATGTTTCTTTAAACTCTCCTCTGGTAGAAACAGGACATTTTCAACAGAGAAGAATTAAATTAAACCCGCCAACGAGACGACTAAACCTCCTTAATGTAGTTAAAGTCGTCGAGTTAAGACAGTCTGAAAACTTTCCTCCGTCTCTTTATGAACTGTAGTCGCTTGTTTACATTCCTCTCATGGAAGAAGGAAGAGGCACAAGCTGTAAATTCAAGTCCACACGCTCGTCTCAGAGAGTTTCCAACTGGAGCAGACTCAAATACACAAAAACAAAAAGAAGAAAATACAGACAAAACAAAACAACACCTTATATCTTTTAGTTGATCTTTTCTTATTAATAAAGTAAAAGCAACACAAAAGCAACCTCGTATTCATATGTGAATCTTGGTGAAATGATGACATCACACAAAGATCCCTAAACCAGGCCTCAAACACCAAGGTCTGCTTATGGCCAATCAGAGGAGAGGGGGTTTTCTTAAAGAGACAGTGTTTCAGACTAATCCTGGGTCAACCAAGAGTTTTTGGGGCGTTATCAAATGGTTGAATTGATTATGCGACGACATTTAAAGGGACTGTGAGGACTTTCTGAGTCATCTTGAAAAAGTTTGATATTTTGGTATAAGCCTGATCATAATCCACAACTTAAAATGAGATTATTTGTGCTAAAATTGGTTATTTCTAAATGCTAATTCTGAGCTCAGTGATTGGGACCGGATTGATTTACGTCACGCTGAAGTCTCTATGACAACACCACGCCAGCTGACAAAGTTTAGCAGTGAGAAGAGATGTATGTATTTTTCTACGAAAGGCTAAAACAGAAGCTAAAGGCTAAAAAAGGAGCAATGGGTTAAAACTTGTGCTAAATGACAAAACACAAGTTAAAGGCCTGAAAACAGGCTAAAAAGGCTAAAACACGAGCCAGAGGGTTAGACACAAGCTAAAGGTTAAAACACGAACTTAAGGCTAAAACAAGAGCTAAAAGCTGATACAAGGGTTACAGTCTAAAACATGGGCTAATGGCTAAAGTAGAAGCTAAAGGCTAAAACGCAAGGGAAAGACCTGAAAACAGGCAAAAAAGGCTAAAAAACACGAGCTAAAGGCTAATACAGATGTTTGAGTCAAAAACAAAGCTACAGGCTAAAACTGGTGCTAAAGGATAAAACAGGAGCGGCAAAAGCAGGAGCTAAACACAAAAACACAGGCTAAAGAAGCTCAAACACAAACTTAAGGCTAGAACAGTGATCAGAGGCTAAAACAGGTGCTAATCAATCAGAGTCTATCAATAAAATGAAGAGCCAGGTTACGTTTGCTCTGCTTGGTGAGGTTGGAGTTGGTAGATGAGCACTGGTAGGACACAACCAGGATTCACTAACGCTACAGACATGTATCAGAGCACCGAGCTGTGAGGAGCTAAGCTAAATGTCCCAATAAATTGACTGTTGTCAGTTAAGTGTCTAAATTCATACAGTTCATGGTTAAAAAAGATCTTTATCCCATGTTTACGAGTTTATTCTACATATTTTATTCTAATTTTTTTCTGTCTGTTTCTGTGAAAAAAATGCTTGTTGAATCAGGATGAGTCTCGTACGGGAGCAGAGACTACGGTTACATGCACACCATATTCCTGTATTAATCGGAATAATGGCAATATTCGGATTGCGTAGGAGTCATGTAAACATCTTATTCCAATTGTCGTAACCCGAATAAGCTCATTTTCCGATGATTAAAAAACCAAATAACACCCCTAGCATATGCCTGTATTAACCCGAATATTGGGTCATGTAAACACATTAATCAGAATATGCTCCAGAGTAAACTGAGTTAAAGGATGTTTTCCGTCTGCGCATGTTCAAAACGGCGAGAAGGCAAAAGTCTCTACACTTTTGGGGCGAGGAGAAATAAATATGCGCCAGAACACGTTCATCTTTTGTTGAGAATCAGCTGCTTATCACAGGAAACCGTCACGACTTATTTCTCATTCATCCCAGCAGCTCCACAGTGTTTTACACAGACAGACGCTCAGCGTCTCTGGGGGTCTATGGGGCAGTGGGCGGGCCCTGACGCTCGGTCTCTGCGTGATGATTGGATGATCTGTCTGAGGGGGAATTTCTTTTTGATTGACAGCGGAATGAGCGAATCAGCGATATTAAAGTTTTTACATTCACCGGAGAATTTTCAAAGTCTCTCATTCCGTTGTGCTGAACTGATCCGGTGGCTTTACCGAATCATCAGAAACTTTGTCTTTATCAAAAACGACTACAAAAGAAAAGGAGGGTATAATTTACATACAAATAAACAAACACATTTATGATGTAGGCCAGGAAAAAGCTAATGTCAATACAGTGGTTAAAAAAAAAACGCCTCTAGATGACGTCTTGTCATGACGCTCCTCCTACTACTGCTATGGTTTATTCAGAATATGCTCAGCACGAATGTGGTGCATGTAAACACCTTATTCAGAATATTTCCTTAATCAGAATATGGACCCTAATCCGAATATGGCGTGCATGTAAACGTAGTCAGAGAGAGTTATAGTTGCAGTGATGGAGTCAGTGTCACCTCAGCGGTCGACTCTGCAGGTTCATTATCGACTCGAAGCAGACAGATGGGATCTTTGGAGGAAGAGAGGAGGTGCTACTTTAGAAAAAGCTGAGTTTTCAGAGCGGCAGCCTGGTTTTACCTTTTTTTAAACCTATAGGTGAGTTTTCACTCCAAGTGTTTGCTGCCAATCATCCTGCTGCTCTGAATCCACAGAAAACGCCGCGTGCAGCGTCGTGATAAAAGTTGCATAAGCAGGTTTCCCCACTNGGGCGGGGCATCTGCTGGAGGCTTCAGTTTGAGCCGAACATCGTTACGTCCACTTATTATACAGTTTATGGTTGAATCAGGATGAGTCTCGTACGGGAGCAGAGAGAGTTATAGTTGCAGTGATGGAGTCAGTGTCACCTCAGCGGTCGACTCTGCAGGTTCATTATCGACTCGAAGCAGACAGATGGGATCTTTGGAGGAAGAGAGGAGGTGCTACTTTAGAAAAAGCTGAGTTTTCAGAGCGGCAGCCTGGTTTTACCTTTTTTTAAACCTATAGGTGAGTTTTCACTCCAAGTGTTTGCTGCCAATCATCCTGCTGCTCTGAATCCACAGAAAACGCCGCGTGCAGCGTCGTGATAAAAGTTGCATAAGCAGGTTTCCCCACTGAGCGATCAAACAGCTCGTCTGTCAATCAGCCGCTTTATCAATCTTTCATTCAGCTGTTGATCCGCCTGGTTTCATTATCTGCACCTCAGCGCTTTAAAGAGGGGTATTGTTGTTTTTTTAAAAGACTTTGTACTGTCCCTTTAAATGATTAACAGCTTAAAACAAACCTTATTTTTTCACACAGGTGTTTGAAACAACACTTTTTTCAGCCTCAGCCTGAAACGCTGTCTCTTTAAGTGGGTGTTTCTCAACCTCAGGGTCGTGACCCCACACAGGGACGCCTGAAATGTCTAGAATTTTTTTTTTTTCAGTAATTATATTCTTTATAAAATTAAAACCCACACTGAACTGTATTCTATGTTGAAGTTTTTAGTTATAAATTGATAATGAATTCCAGTGTTTTGTAGTATTTTATTATTAGCTTTTCAGTCAGTATTTTAGTACTTGTTGTATTTTATTGCAAGTATTTCAGTGTTTTTCAGAATTAAATGAATAAGTGTTTTATTATTTGTAGTTTTTATTATAAGTATAACAGTATTTTATAATTCAGTATTTTAGTTTTTGCAATATTTTATGTTAAGTTTGTCCTTTTTGCGTTTTATGAATAAGTATTTTAGTATTTGTAATTTTTTTACTATAAGAGTTTTCAGGATTTTTTTTTTCTTTATAAATCAGTGTTTCAATATTAGTATTTTGGTATTTTTTTAGTAATTTATGCATAAGTATTTTAGTATTTTTAATTTTGCTACTGTATTTGAGTAATTGACTATTGAATTTTTGAGTATTTCAGGTGATTTATCATAAGTATTTTAGTATTTTTAGCATTTAATCATTAAGTAATTTAGTGTTTGTAGTACTTAATCATTAGTATTTCAGTATTTTTTGGTTTTATGAATAAGAATCTCAGTATTTTAGGATTGAATTATCAATATCTTAGCATTTTATCATTAGTATATCAGTATTTTTAATATTTTATCATGATGTGATTTTGTAATTGCAATATAGTATTTCTAAATTAAGGCCTTTAGTATCTTTTTTAAAACTTTTAGTATCCAAGTTTATTGTTTTCTACTTTCATTTACCTTGATTTAATTTTTATTTTAGCATTTTAAACAGTAGATTAAATCTGCTGTGCAATACTGAACTTTGTTTTGTTTGTTTCTTATTTTTATCAACAGTTGTTGTCTCTTGGGAATCACAAAAAAAATCACTCAGAATAATAAGAAAGTCTATTTACTGAGAAGGAAAAATAAAATTGAACTCTATATTTACACCATAGTATAAAAATATATATAAAAAATAATTTAAGGGGAAAAAAAACTTTTGATAAATTTGGTAAATCTCTGAAACAAAAGCTTGTTTTTGTTTCTCTCTTTCACTTTTACCTCACAGACTGATGAATTCTCCTGCAAACAAACAAACAAAAGCTCATTTTCTGTTTTATTGTTTGCTGTAATCATCTATTTAAATGCGTTTCAAAGGTTTTGATAGATGAGAGGGATCTGCAGCTTTGATGCCTGATAATAATTTACGCTGACTAATTAGTCAAAGCTCAATCAGCCAGATGCTCCAGGACTGTTTGTTCAGGTTTAGTGTTTTTTTTTTTGTCTGTCTGTGGAAAAGCAGTGAGATAAAACTCTGGATTATTCTTCATGTGTTTCTCTGTCTCATAACTGCACATCTGCATTCCTTTCTATTTATAGGTTTCTATTTATACACACTCACGTAAACACAACAGTTTCATGTGCTGCAGGGATTAACCCCGGCCTCTTCCATGTGTGTGTGTGTGTGTGTGTGTGTGTGTGTGTTCAGGTGGGATTACACAGCAGCGTTGACCTTTTACTGCTCAGATTGATGAAACCCAGGTTTTTATGTCAGATACTAAACTGAACTCTGACCTTAATCACTGACACAAAACTATTTATTGAACATACATGCTGCACTGAAAACCCAGTTCTGATGATTTTTTATTAAAGTTATTAAAAATATATTCATAGGATGATTAAAACTGACCACTCACTGCTTTATTTCTGAGCCAAACAGCACAGATTTTTAATTTTAGTGTCTGTCATGAATTCAGTGTTGAGGTTTCACTGGAGCCAAAGCATTAATTATTTTTCATTGCACTGTTTCTTTCTCTTGTGCTGATAGAAAAATAATGTTTCATATTATATTTAATGTGAAGTAACACAAGGCAAAACATTTTAACACAATGTATCAGAGTCACACTGCAACATCACGACTCAGTGCAAAATAACATGTTGCACTGTGACATAATGCACTGCAACATATCGCACCACAACATAGCAAGTCCAAACTTATCATGCGGAACTGCACCGTATTGCACTGTAACATATCACACCCCAGTGTATTGCACCATTACGTATCACACCGTAACATATTGCACTGCAATATATCGCAACATAAGGTATTATATTGTAACATTTCATATCCCAATGTATCATTTCCAAACGTATCATATGGTACAGCAGTGGATCATACCATAATGCACTGCAACATATTGTACTGCAACATAATGCACCACAATGTATTGTATCGTATCCCAGTGTATGGCAACATAATGTGTGATATTGGAGCATGTCGTATCCCAACATATCACATTTCAACGGTTAGAACTGCAGCGAATCACATGGTAATGTATCATATGGCGCTTTTCCACTCTACAATTCCAGCTCTACTCTACTCGTCTCTACTCGGTTTGTAATAGAAAAGGAGATCGGGCTGATGTCTGAGTGCCACCCGCACCTAGAATATTGTGTCGACGCGATTTCACGACGCGTCTTCACGCACGTACAAGTAGATATTGCGGTGTGTTTGTAGTAAAACATGATTGTATACACGGTGGCACCAGAAATTTCCTTTTTTTTTTTGAAATTTTTCTAAAGTAATTAGTAATACAGCAGCTCAATGTCGGTCGTCATGACAACGGAGGTAAACAACAGCCTGGTGCTGCTGCACGCGGAGGAAAACGAAGGAGCTGGAAGGACTGTAGTTGAGAAGGGACCTAGGTCACTCTAGTGAAATTAAAAACTAAAAACCCGGACCATATCGTCTCTAAACAACAACTAGAATCATTCTTCTTTGAACTGGTTTTCCTTTTTGGTTCCCTGTGGATTAATGGACTGATTGGTGCTTAAAGACTCTCGTGGCAGACAGATCGCTCCTGCACCGACCAACTTAGATTTAATTTAAAAGACTCTTTAAAGCCAACTATCTTTGCTGTTAACTTCTTTTTGGTTTAAAAAGGACTTTTAACTTCTTTAGGAATCATGAAGGAGCATTTTAGGGCTGTATTTTGTCTTCATTCAGTCTGGTTCTGTGCCGTCAGGTTTAAATGTCATTAAAAACCCGTCGCTGACTTATTCCTTTGCCTCTTGTAAGTGATTTGTTCAGAGTCAGAAGCTGCAGAGACGACATTCTCTGACCAATGAGTGACCGGCAGTCCGTCCACGTCACCTTTTAGTATCAGCTTTACTCTCTTAGAACCAGGGTAGAGTAGGTACTAAAAACTGGCGTCTGATGCGTAGTACCGCGCTAATAGAAACGCAACACAAACCGAGTAGAGGAGAGTAGAGTAGGGCTGAGACGAGTCAGTGGAAAAGGGCCAATATTGTATCATATAATGTCACAACAAATGGTATCTTATTGCATTGTATCCTATTGTATTGCACCGTATTGTATGACAATGTATCGATTGTATCGTAACGTATCATAACGCAACACATTATATTACACCACAATCATAAGGCAACGTTTTTACAACATAACATATTGTAATGCAGCATATATAACACCTCACAGTACGCCAAAGTCAGTCCGTGTAGTGCAATACAGCGTAAACTGTCACCATATCAGGTCATGGTCAGTGATGTCACATCACGCCATCATGATGTTTTTCATCATAGTTTCTAGTTAACGACCTGATTCTGAAATCTGTGATGATAACCGGAGTTTTCTATCACAGTAACATCATTGTTTGAAGGTTTTTTTCTTTCTCTCTGAAGGTAAACGTTTGTCTTTGCTGGTTTGTATTCTTCTCTGCACACACACACACACATTAGCTCACCCACACACACATGTCCTAACAGACCTCAGCTGCAGAGACACGCTATAATTAGTGAGACAGCATCTTCATCTCACTCTCTCTTTTTTTCCCCTTTGTGCTTTAGTGAGCGTGTGTGTGTGTGTGTGTGTGTGTGTGTGTGTGTGTGTGTGTGTGTGTGTGTGAGCACTAATTGCTCAGGTCAGGTGAGAGCCATTAGTAAATAATTAATTTTATTAGGCAGCTGTAGCCTGAGGTTAGAAAGACGCTCGTGAACATCATCGTTGTTGTCACATTTTTAGTTGTTTCTCTAAGTTCTGCATTCGTTTATCTCTTCATGATCATCTGTTTTTCTTCCCTTTCTTCTTCTTCTTCTTCTTCTTCTTCTTCTTCTTCTTTTTCTCTCCTCTTCTTCTCCTTTCTCTTCCTCTTTGTCAGTTTCTCTGCCGTCTTCTCTCTCGCTGCGTCTATTCTGAGCCGTAAAGGTCAGATACAGATGCACAACTCAAATCTGATGCCTCCCACACGTTACATGCTTGCTCACACACACACACACACACACACACACACACACACACACACGCTGACAGACTGTGTAATTATGTAGGTGTCAGAGGAAGATGTGAGAGCGAGGAAGAGCCCGGCAGAGGAGGAGAGAGTTGGTGTCACTCCCATGTTCTGGCTGTGGTTCATGACATGTATCAGCTGATTGTAGAGTAATTTAATCCACTACACACAGACCTGTTATTACCATGTGTGTGTTCGCTGATCTACATCTTAAAGTCTATACTCTGGGGGAATTATATCACTTCTGACATGATTCACAACCTTTAAAGGGAAGAAATCCTCTTTGAGCCACCATACAGGGGAATTAAAGGGACAGTACGGGTATTTTCAGGTGGAGTTGCGGCACTTTTGGTTTTTAAAATTTCTTACTGGCTTCAAGCACGTAAAAAAAATTATACTTTCCCTTTATCTCATGTAGATTAAATAATTTACATAAACAATTGAGACACACGAGACATTACATCACAACAACAACTCACTTTAACTACAACTTTGACTGATTTTTCTCTATTTTAGTCACTTTGTACTTTTTTTAGCGCTACTTTAGGACCATTTCTTTTAAATGTTCTCACTATATTCCAGGGTTCACTCCCAATTTTCTTGCCAATTTTTGTTGTTTTTGCTCATTTTTGACACTTCTGGACCTTTTTTTGTGACAAACTAAGTTTTTGTCTGTTGACTTTGGCCATTTGTATCACTTTTCAGTGTTTTTAGTTAGTTAGTTTCAATCACAATTTTTGCTACTTTCTGAGTTTTTAACATTTCCTCCAAGATTATCTTGCAAATGTTTGTTGCTTTTTGCCCATTTTTAGTCACTTTTCACTCATTTTTTGCCACTTTTCGACCATTTTTTGAGACTTTTTCACTATTTTCTAGATTCTCTACCAATGTTATTGCCAATTTTTGTTGGTTTTGCCCATTTTTTAACCACTTTTCATTGTTTTTTGTCACTTTTTTCACAATTTTTGCTACATTCCGATTATTTTTAAAGATTCCTCTGATTTTTTTGTTGTATTTGCCAAGTTAGTCTATTTTCACTCTTTTTTTGTCACTTTTTGCACAATTTTTGCCACTTTTTGAGTATTTCCAGATTCACTCCCAATTTCCTTGCCTGTTTTTACTGCTTTTTGGCAATTTTTACTAACTCAAACAAAGGTGTATGTCTCACCTATTTCTCTGATTTTGCTTCTTTTTAACCACATAGATTGTTTCCAACTTTCTTGCAGTATGTGTTGTCTTTGGCCATTTTTACCACTTTTCACCATTTTTCTACTTTCTGAATTTTTCAAAGTTACCGCCATGATTTTCTTGCTAATTTTTGTTGCATTTTTTTTCCATTTTTGTAACTTTTCACTTTTTTTTGCCACTTTTGGACCATTTTTTTTGTATCGAACTGTCTATTTCCTAAGCTCAATCCCAACTTTCTTGCCTTTCTTTCCACTTTTCACTGTAGTTCATCACTTTTTTCACTGTTTTTGCTACAATCTGAATTTTTTTTAAGTTTCCTCCAAGATTCTCTTCCTTTTTTTTGTCCATTTTAGTTAGGTTTCACTCTTCTTTGCCCACTTTGGACCATTTTTTGCTACTTTTTGCAGGTTTTTCTGAATTGAAATGCCAATTTTTGTTGCTTTTTCTGCAATTTTTACTCCCCCAAGCTAAGTTTTATTGATACTGTCTCCTGTTTTTGCCTCTTTTTCCCACTTGTATTGTTTCTTTTGTAAAAGTAGCTTTTAACAGTTTGTCTCGTTGGTTGAGTAACTCTGACGTAGAACAGAAAAACTGATATTTTGACACACTTCAGGTTGTAGAAATATTCCAGTGTCTGTGATTAGAATATTGCAACAGTACATATTGTGATTTAATCTAATTTGTGATTAATTCCCCAGCCCTAGTTTGATTCCAGTTCTTCTGCTTTATTGATGTAATATTTGTCCTGTCTTGTCTTGGTATGTGTCTGTAATCTTCAGGTGTGGTTATAGGAACTTGTTATTTCTCCTTTTTCTCTGCTCTCTCTCCTCAGAGCCTTGATTTCCATCTCTGAACCCATTTGCATTCGCTCTTTCCTTCCTTTGCCTCGTTTGTGTTTGTGCTGCCTGAAGTTTTGCATGTACAGTCTCTGAAAACCTCCAAACGTCTCCTCAAAGCTTCAAAGCCTCTTTGCATTTTTCTTCCTGCCCAAACTCGCTGCTGTAGAGCGAAAAATGCACAGTAACGACTGTAACGCGGCTCCAGAAGTATGAAGTCGGGGTTTGATGAATATGTAAAATTAATCACAAGTGAGAAATCCAGCGATGAGGTGTGATCGCTGAGAGACGTGTTAAGTGATAAAACTGTTCATTCCCTTTTCTCTTAAATCAATATCTCATTTTCTTTTTACCTTTGCTGCCGCCGTGCTCACAGGTTTGCAGTAAATCACCAGAGGGTGTGTGTGTGTGTGTGTGTGTGTGTGTGTGTGTGTGTGTGTGTTATTGACAGTTCATTAAGAGTGCACTCGGTGTTTATACCGGCTCTTATGTCTCCTGTGGGGCTGACATCGACCTGCAGAACATTACCTGTCTACTACACCTCTGTGTCCTTACAGGGACTTTAAGGAAATCTGTGCAACAAACCAGAGCAGCAAAAAATAAAAAAAACAAAGCTTCGTCTCCTCACAATATTCTCTGTATCTGCTTTATTTAACACTACATTCATTTCAGTGCTGCTTTTATACATTTACACACTGAAGTTACACTTATAAAATGGACAAATATGAATTATATTATCGTTTAATATGGGACTATGGAGCTGTTGAGACAAAACTGTGGTACTGCAGAATATCAGTAAAATCACCTGTCTGTTCTAAAAAAAAACCCATTTATTTCAATGGCAAAATCTAAAACAGCTTTCTAATTTTGTAGTATTACTTATGATAAAGAAACATAATTTTTTTGTAATGTACTGTAACCTACATTACTGTACTATAATTTAATGCAGGGGTTCCCAAACTTTTCCGCCTGTGACCCCCAAAATAGCAGCGTTAGGGACTGGTGACCCCCTGCTTTGGTACAACACTAATGGGACAATCCAAAAACAGACAAAAACAAACAAAACCCTCCCTGAGGATACTTAATTTAACTGATCGATAGAAAATTTACCGACTAATGTGCACTTTGCTGAGTTCACGGCATCAAACTTGAACAAAGAAATGTGAAAAACAGACGAAACATTTTCTGTTTGCATGATTTTATATGATCTTTCACCCCAATTTTTGCTTTTATTCTCACAATAATGGATAAAATGTTCATGAATTGTTCATAGTTTTTGGTTTTGGGACACATTCCACGACCCCCTCTCAACGTCTTGCGACCCCCCAAAGGGTCCCGACCCCCACTTTGGGAACCACTGACTTATGTAATGTAATGTATTGTACCGAAAAGTACTTTATCATAATATATTCTACTGAAACACATGTTCTTGTTATGTATTGTAACATGGCGAAAATGCAACTTATCCGAATGTAACAAACTTTAATGTAGCTTATCGTAATAAAACCTACTGTAACATATCGTAACATAACATATCATAATGTAACGCTGTAAAACTAAACTTATCATGAAGTAACTTTCCGTCACATAGCTGATCATAACGTATTATTTGTTGTCACCTATCATAGAATATCGTAACGCATAGCAACATAATGTAACTTTATTTCCTATCATAACATAGAGTTAAGAATCATGGCTAAATATACATATATAAATGTAAATATACTGACTATTTTCCAAGTGTAATCCCAACTCTCTTGACATATTTGTTGACTTTGGCCATTTTTTTCACTGTTTTTATCAATTTTTCCACCATTTTTGCAACTTTCTGAATTTTTTTAATATTTCCTCCAAAATTTCTTGCAAATTTTTGTTGCTTTTTGTTCGTTTGCTCTTTTTTGCAACTTTTGGACCATTTGCTTTGATACTTTCTCACTAGTTTCCAGGTTCCCTCCCAATTTTCCTGCCATTTTTTGTTGTTTTTGCCGATTTTTGACACTTTTTTTGACACAAACTGACTATTTTCCATGTTGACCGAACTTTTTGTTTCTAATTTCAACACATCTAAGGATTACGTGTCCTTAGATAATGTAATATTATTTTATACTGTGTTATTGTATCTAATTAAATCATTTGTTAGGTGTTGCGTAATATTACATATTTTTCGTATAATGTATTTTACAGCATCGTTTTGTTTAGTATCTGATTTTTTGCTGTTTTTAAACTCATTTTTCTTCCTCTAACAGTTTGATAACAGACCACAGGCTTCAGCTAAGATTTCCTAAAACCATCTTTTGACACTTTAAAATATTCAGATTCTGTGTTTTTCATGCAAATAATGAATCTGTTGTATTAGCATTCTTCAGAAATCTGTGTGTGGATGTGTGATTGAGTGAGTGTGTGTGTGTGTGTTCTTGTATTATGCAGCGCGTTGACACTCCACCACTATGACTGTTAGTCAGATCACAGACAATAAGCCGCTCTCCTCTCACTCTTCACTCTGCTTATAGAAACAGAGTGGGTTCATGGAGTGGGAGTTTTGGAAAAGATACTCTGCTGACTCTGCTGGACGGAAAAAAAAAAAAAAAAGAGAGAGAGAAAGAGACTGAAGAGGCAGAACTGGACTCGCAGATTTTTAAATATTTGCCCATTTTGGTTCATTTTACTTCATGCAAAAGTTGCTGCATATTATTTCTCATGAGTGGTTGCTTTTTATTTAATTACTCGGATGAAATGATGTGGATTTGAGTCGTGACCTCCATATAACCCTTAGAAAATTCAATTTTTTTCTTATTGTCAGTTTCTCCTCCTCCTCGTTTCTCTGTGAGATCATTAGTCGTATTTTACAACCTATACTGTAATTACCGGATCAGTAAATGCAACAGAAAGCCTTTGAATGCATCACCGTCTTGGGAAAACTCCTTCACGCTTTCTCATTGTTTCTCTGGCACGTTTTTGAATCAGGCTCCCACTTTCCTTATAAAGAATTGCCGCTTAATTTTAGTTGAACCGAGTCCAATTTTAATTCTGTGTTTGTGTTTTGTAAACGGTGGTAGGATGGAGGGATGAGGATGACGGAGCGGAGAGGTGCGTGAGGTTAAGGAGGGATGAGGAGAGAGTGAAAGTGTGAAGGGATGAGGAGGAGGAGGAGGAGCAGGAGAGGAGCCAAGGCCTTTGGGCGAAGCCAAGACCGCCTACAGATGATCTCTCCTTCACTCTCTCTCTCTCTTTTCCTTTCTCTCTCTCTTTTCCTTTAACCTCCACTTCTCCCTCTGATCTTTCTTTCCTCCTCTTCCACCCTCGGAGACGATAATGTAGGCCAACGAAAGAGGAGGAGGAGGAGGAGGAGGAGGAGACCTTCACCTTCCTCGTTGAAGGACGACGTGTTCGCGCGGTGAAATCCCTCAGAGATGTAGAAACGCGGAGATATAGATCTGTACTTTCTGTCCCGTCATGCGGAGAGACGGATTAGAAAAAGAGCAGGACGGGGTGGAGAAGCAGAGACGTGATCCGTGTCCTGATTTCACGCGTTAAGCTATAATAAATCTGAGAACGTTTACGGCCTGTTCCCATCGCTGAGATAACAGAAATATGACCATCGGACGCAGACAGGGAGTCGTCAGGCGCCATATTTAAGTTTACACGCTCCGACGCCGCCGTGAAATCTGCAACAGTTAGAAATGCATCACATGGAGTTTATAGAGTCGTCACGGAGAAACAATCGTAACCTGCTCCTGACGACTGATAACCAAAGAATGACTCAGCATAAATCACATATTAAAAGATAAAAGGAAAAAACAAAATAGCACGATGTCATCACAAGATCTTCTCGAGATCATTATCACGAAAACTTTACGAGATCTTTACAACATCATGATGAGTTAGTTAAGGGATATAAATTATATATTAACAAGATTATAAGGAAATCTTCAGGAAAATGTCACAAAGGCTTATAAAGACATTTTCCCGAGATTGCACAAGACCTTCAGGAGATCTTGTCCACATGGTCGCAGGATCTTTGTGAGGTTGTCTCAAGATTTTCTCAAAAATATTATGAGATTTTCATGAGAAGTTTACAAGATCGTGACAAGATCAACTTGAGGACTTTACAAGATCATGAAATCTTCATATATTTTAACAAGATCAGCATGGGAACTTTACAAGGTTGTTGCAAGATCATCATAAGACACGTACTAGAACTTAACAAGATCTTGATGAGATTATCTTCACAAGAACTTAACAAGATGTAACAAGATCATCATGAGAAGTTAGAAGTTTCTTCACAGGATCATCAAAAGAACTTAATGAGAACTATACAAGATCTGTACAAGATTATCATAAGATCCACAAAAGAATTCACAAGATCTTTACAAGATCATCATGCATTCCACACAAAATCTTTACAAAACCTTTGCATGATCTGTTCCATCATCATGGAATCTACACTAGAACTTTCCAAGATCTGAACAAGATCATCATGCAATCCACACAAAATCTTTACAAAATCTTTCCAAAATGTTAACATGATCTTTACAAGATCTCTACAAGATCTTTTCAAAAAACTTTACCAGATCTTTACAAGATCTATACAAGATCTTTGCAAAAACTTTACAAGATCTTTACAAAATCTATACAAGATCTTAACAAGATCATCATGGAATCTACACTAGAACTTTACAAGATCTTTACAAGATCTTTACAAAACTTAACAAGATCTTTACAAGATCTTTACAAGATCTTTACAAAAAGTTTAAAAGATCTTAACAAGATCATCATGGAATCTACACTAGAACTTTACAAGATCTATACAAGATCTTTACAAGATCTTTACAAAACTTTACAAAATCTTTACAAGATCGTCATGGGATCCACACTAGAACTTTACAAGATCTTTACAAGATCTATACAAGATCTTTACAAAAACTTTACATGATCTATACAAGATCTTTACAAGATTTATAAGATCAACATGAGATCCACACATTAACTTTTTAAGATCTTTACAAGATCATGAGATTTTTAACAATTTCTTTGCAAGATCATTGTGAGAACTTTAAGAGATTGTAACAAGATCATCATGAGATCTTCACCAGGACTTTACAAGGTCATCATGGGATTGCATCAAGATTGACACAACATCATCATGAGTGTCTTCACAGAACATGATATCATGGGAACTCAGTCTCAGTCTCATTCATCAAACTTTAGGGACGGGGGCCTCAAACACCAAGGTCTGCTCACAACAGGCCAACACAAGGAAGTGGACAGTTTCTAAAGATATTTATACAACTCAAAAACTTAAACTTGTGCAAGTTTTACTGAATGAAGGGAATGGAGTTATTGGTATTTCATATAAGCACCACAGATTTTAAGTTAAGGGTCTAAATTTCTGTTATCTAGCTTTTACTGAATAATAAAGGTGTCTGAGAGAGTCCCAGGTGTTTATTGTGTTATTTTCTAAAACTTCAGGGATTATTTTGACTTAAAGACGGCACCTGATGAGAGTCCGGGGATCATCTGGAGGGTAAACGTGAGGCTGTCTAGACATTTAGCCTGAAAACAAACCAGCACCTGAGGAGAGCGAACAGATTCAGCCTCTGGGAATAATGACTGACACACTCTCGCCGTCAGCGTTTTCCCTACGGGCGTCCTGCTAATGCGGCTAAAACAGTCAAAACACACCTGGGAGAAAAACGCCGCGGGTGACCTGTTAGTGAAGCCGCCAGATTTAAGACGCCACAGACGCCGTTTTTTTTTTTTTTTCACATATAACTGAAAACGTTCAGCACATATCGAGAGGAGAAGGTGAAACGATGAGTGTGTTGTTGAGACAGAGAAGGCTTATAAATAGAGGGAGGAAGGTCAGAGGGAAAGAGTCAGGCTTCCTGTATCCACACACACAACCGGACACACACACCCACACACACACACATGTGGGTCAATGATGTGACGTCCCCTTTTTTTGTGTCTGAGTGCAATATTTCCTTCCATCATGAATTGAATATTTCATCACATGTATTTCTTTATTCTATGAAACCTGTCTTATTTGAACACATCTTTAAACTATTAAAATATAACATGTTCTTTTGTGTTTTGGTTCCTCAAACCCCCAAAATGTCAGGTGGTGCAACCGTCCTGACAAGTATCCACAGTAATTAAACTCTAAAAATTGAATGTCAGTTATTGTAAATGGAAATTAAAAATACAGTGGCATTATTTTATGCTTGAAACTTTTTAAATAAAACATTCTTTGCAAATAAAAAGAATTTTAAAGATGTTGAGAAATTTAAAAAACTTTTGTCCCGTAATTTTCACCTTGTCAAATGTCAGGGTGGTGCAACCGTAACATTAGACTTTTATTTTAAAGACTTCTCTTATTTTGTCCTTTGTCCTTTGACGTAGTCGGTCTCCTCGGGTTTACTGTAAACAGACCAAGTGGAAAAGTTTGTAGATTTCTCTGAAATACTGATAAAAAAAGTTTTTTTCACTTCATTGGTGACTGGAACAATTTCCATGTCAGGTGGTACAACCAATGTAATAATGTGAAATGTTATTTTAACATCAAACTATTTATCTTATTCACAAATAAAAGAAATGAAACACAGTTTTACTTTTACATACTCAGTGATGTCTGTGAACTCTCTATGAACGGTTATTAAAGTGTGTCTTTTTTATTGTGGAACATATAAATATATTTTCATATATTTGGTTGCTCCACCTGACATTTTTGGGTGCTCAAATTAAAAATACTAAAAAATAATGAACCTAAAAACTTTGAAATGTTGGTCAACTACTGAAATCTGCACTGTCTGGGATTAGAACATTGCAACAAACCATATTGTGTTAAATCTAATTTGCGATTATTTGACCTGATCCTTATTGGAAACAGGTATTGGTCTGTTTGTGTCTCTGAGAATGCATCGGGGCGGAACTCTGCCGCGCACAATACAGAAAGTAGAGGAGAAAGAAACAACATCTTTTTATGTAAATGAAGTTTTTTAACTTTGATTCAACCAGGTTGGTCTTAATGAGTTTGTTGTTGTTGTCATAAACTTTTGACTCGGTGCCGCCCCCTAGTGGATGTGTTGGGTAACGCCAATGTGGAAGTATAAATGGGCCTTAATGGTCAAAAGAGGAAAAAAAGAGAAACTACGGCAGCACCAGAGGGACAAACTAAAGACTAAAATAGAACAACACCCCCTCTTTAAAGTTGCATCACAGTGTCTTTCAGCTAAATCATGCTGCAATGCACTGAATTGGCCAATTATTTTGAAAGTTCCTGTTACATCTGTTGACATGTGAGTGGTGTAAGAGTCTCGACATCATCAAAGTGGGAAATATTCTCATTTTCTTTAGTTTTCTCTGTGATAAAGCTTTTTTTAAATCTTAACCCGGGGTATTATGAGCCCGCTGCTCGACTTCAGGGATTATCCTCCATATTCTCAATTGTAATAATTCTAAAAATGGATTCTGGGTGGATTATCGTGCTAAAGAAGTGTGGGATTTTTCTCAGTCAGGGGGGGTAGAGATGTTTTTGCAGTGACTGGGAAAAGAAGTGAAATGTGAAAATGCATGAAAGGGAAGTTTGCAGCTCATCGTACCACGGCGTCTAAATTCGGCTTCGGCGTGACCTGAAAACACACAGGAACATGACGGCACATGCCACGAGTGACAATGGCAGGAAAAATCAACACATCCACAGAGAGAGAGAGAGAGAGAGAGAGAGAGAGAGAGAGAGAGAGAGAGAGAGACTCAAGTGCTAATTTATCGTCTTTGTGCACGAAACAACTTCGTATCCGCACACACTCGACGATTATCACAAACATTTCCCATCTCATGACTGGTTACTGTGTGTGTGTGTGTGTGTGTGTGTGTGTGTGTGTGTGTGTGTGTGTGTTGGGGGCAGGGTGTGAAGGGTGTGATCGTCATGGCAACAGCACTCAGACTTCCTTCCCTGGTTTATCTGAGCGTCCAGCAGCTCTGTCTGTCTTCCTTTAATGCACATAGACAGAAAATTGTCCGAATTAAAAACTGAATTTCTGGTTATTTAACCCTTTACATCCCAGCTAATCCTGGCTAATCCATAATATTATGTTTCGAACTTATAACTGTAGATCTATAAGGTCAAAATTCATCAGTGGAACCTCATTTGAAAGATTAAAAACTCAAGTTTCTTCAAATGTCGTGTTTTTATATGTGGCTAAAGTGACTGTTTTTGACAATCAATCACATCAAGATGCTTTTTTGCAGACATAAAACATCCACCACATCACTTTAACACCTTCTCATCGACATCTGGGTGACATTTGAGCTTTTTAGGTAAAACTTTGTAGGAGTTAGAGAGTTTTTAGTCTCAGGTAAGAGTTATACTCACTGTCGATGCTCTCATTCAATGACTTAATGCAAACAAAACCAGCTTTTTCGGTGCTCAGTGTCCTCTTTTTAGTCAACTTTGCTCTTTTACTGAAAAGTTAGTAAAAAAAAAACCCGAAAATTGAAGTTTCCAGTCATCAATTGGACCTCTACTTGAATGTAAATAAAGACGCGTGGCAGTTAATAGGTCTCACCAATGATCTAAATCAGTGGATCCCAACCTTTTCCAACTCAAGGCCCATTTTTAAGTCCTTAAAAATGTTTCCCACCCACCATCGACCCAACAAGTACAGAGGATATAAAATGCCTTATTGGAGACCCATTTTTAACAACAACCCAAAATGTGATAAAACCTTAATCATGTAACAGAGTCTGAGCCCGAAACAAAATAAGTTTTTAGCCAAAATGTAACATTTTTTTTACACTTTTGTTAAATTTTTGACAAGTTATTACATTTTGGGTTTTGTTAACTTTTTTTTTCCCGTTGTACTACTTATTGGGTCATTCTTAAATTTAAGTCAGGTCATGTTTCTCACTGGGCTATAACAAGCCTTCTTAGTGGACATTTTTTATATATGAATATCTGAACATTTTTATTTTCCTGACCAAGTTTGCAACTGAGTTTTGACCATTGACTGTATATAGAATAAACAGCGTGCTTCTGCCTGTCACCGTTCTACGATTTTGAAGCCAAAAAACCCCGTTTCTCTAGCCGCCATTGTGCAGCCAGAGTCTGCGCAGTAGAGAATTTCCAGTGGAGCCAAGTAAAAAAGAGAAATAGAAATATTCATTTCTTCTTCTTCAGAAGATTTAGTCTCCTTTTGGCTCTTTAACGAAGTTTCTTATATCCCCGATAAAAACTACTTACGAACAGCAGCTGTCAACTATCGTAAAACGAAACTTATATCGCGGTTTTTAACGTCCAATAACTAATGAGAAACTAACTTCTCAGAAAAAAAACACCTGAACACCATGCAGCCAGATGACATCATCATACTACCTTAGTGTAAGGATGAGAGAAACGTTTCTACGAGGTATCGTAATTTTTTAAAGTTTTCCCGGCTCATATCTGGAATACATGGGGAGGCGGGGCTTATGACCTACACTGCAGCCAGACACCAGGGGGCGGGGCTTATGACCTATACTGCAGCCAGACACCAGGGGGCGGAGCTTATGACCTATACTGCAGCCAGACACCAGGGGGCGGAGCATCTGCTGGAGGCTTCAGTTTGAGCCGAACATCGTTACGTCCACTCATTATACAGTCTATGGTTTTGACATTTAAAACAGCATTCTATATGTTTCTACCTTTCTTTCTTTCTTTGTATCTTGTACCTCTATATAATTACATTCCTCTAAAATCCTAATATTTTGGAAATGATTTGGTGGCCCACTTACAATACCATCACGTCCCACCAGGGGGCCGCGGCTCACAGGTTGGGAATCACTGATCTAAATGGCTACAGCTGACCTTGTGTGAACTATTAGGTGATTGGTTAAGTGTTGATAAACGACCCTCTAATAGAGCTATTACAAAAGACCACCGTGCACTATTGGCCAGTTAAGTTGGTAGCACTTGTTGTCTTTCACAAGCTATCCTGGCATGGAAACTCAACAGAAAATTGTCTGGTCACTTTCTAACTTTCTAACACGGTTTAGCATTCTGATGTTTGACAAAGGCGTTAGTGTTTATACTTTGATGAAGTCACATAGATGCAGAATGTATCTCTGTCAGAGGTTAATCGGTTTAATAACTCGACTCGTTTCTTTTTTCTCGCGGTCACTTTTCTCTCAGATCTGTTCGTCAGTTTGGTCCTGAGCTTTGTTCTCCACTTTAATAAGTATAATATATTTAATTATAGGCCGCTCGTCTCTGCTCTGTGTGTCTCTGACAGTGTGTGGGTGGCTGTGTGAGAGCAGCTGCAGCCGGGTACACCATCAACTCTTATTAGATCACCGTCTTCACACATACACACACACACACACACACACACACACACACACACACACACGGAGGAAAAAGTTAACATGCGCTCACTTCTGGACAACACTCTGTTCTTGTGAAAACACGTGAAATATCTGAGCAGAAAGAAAGAGGAAGGCGTATGAACGGTTTCACAGAAAGAGGCTAAAAAACATGCTGAGGTGGCAGTTTGTCCCTTTAAGGCTTCCCCCCTTCTCTCTGATTGGTCAGCCTTAAAGAGGGTGGAGTCAAATGTCGTCCTTGGTGTTTGAGGCCCGGTTGGGATGTCCTTTTGTGATGATGTCAGCGTTTCAACAAGTCTTGTGAAGCTCTTGTTGAAATCTCGGACTTTTTTTAGCTCCTGTTTTAGTCTTTAGCTCCTGTTTTAGTCTTTAGCTCCTGTTTTTGCCTTTAGCTCCTGTTTTAGTCTTTAGCTTGTGTTTTAGCCTTTAGCTCCTGTTTTTGCCTTTCGCTCATGTTTTAGTCTTTAGCTTGTGTTTTAGCCTTTAGCTCCTGTTTTTGCCTTTAGCTCCTGTTTTAGCCTTTCGCTCATGTTTTTGCCTTTAGCTCATGTTATAGCCTTTAGCTCCTGTTTTAGCCTTTAGCTCCTGTTTTAGCCTTTAGCTCCTGTTTTTGCCTTTAGCTCATGTTTTAGTCTTTAGCTCCTGTTTTAGCCCTTCAGCTCCCGTTTTGGTCTTTAGCTCATGTTTTAGCCTGAAGCTTATGTTTTTGCCTTTAGCACATGTTTTAGTCTCAAGCTCATGTTTTAGCCTTTAGCTCCTGTTTTAGCCTTTAGCTCGTGTTTTAGCCTTTAGCTCATGTTTTTGCCTTTAGCTCCTGTTTTAGTCTCTAGCTCATGTTTTAGCCTTTGACTCCTGTTTTAGCCTTTGACTCATGTTTTTGCCTTTCGCTCATGTTTTAGTCTCAAGCTCATGTTTTAGCCTTTAGCTCCTGTTTTAGCCTTTAGCTCGTGTTTTAGCCTTTAGCTCATGTTTTTGCCTTTAGCTCCTGTTTTAGTCTCTAGCTCATGTTTTAGCCTTTAGCTCCTGTTTTAGCCTTTGACTCATGTTTTTGCCTTTCGCTCATGTTTTAGTCTCTAGCTCATGTTTTAGCCTTTAGCTCCTGTTTTAGCCTTTAACTTGTGTTTTAGCCTTTAGCTCCTGTTTTAGCCTTTGAGTCATGTTTTTGCCTTTGGCTCATGTTTTAGTCTTTAACTCCTGTTTTAGTCTCTAGCTCATGTTTTAGTCTCTAGCTCATGTTTTAGCCTTTAGCTCATGTTTTAGCCTTCAGCTCATGTTTTGGTCTTTAGCACCAGTTTTAGCCTTTAGTTCATGCTTTAGCCTTTAGCCTTGTGTTTCAGATTTTAGCTCATGCTCTATCACTCTCCCGTTCATAAACCTTGGCTCATGTTTTAGCCTTTGGCTTGTGTTGAAGCCTGTAGCTCATGTTTAGCCGCTAGTCAATGTTTTAGACTTTAACCCATTTTTACCCTCTAACTGTTGTTTTAGCCTGTAGCCACTATTTAAGATTTTAGCCGCAATTTTAGCCTGAAGCTTCTGTTTTAGTAATTAACCCCAGTTTTAGCCTGTAGCTCCTATTATAGCCATTAGCCAGTGTTTCAGACTTCTATCTTTTTACCCTCTAACTAATGTTTTAGCCTCTAGCCTGTTTTAGCCTAAAGCTTCTGTTTTAGCCTTTAGCCTAAGTTCTGGCCTCTAGCTTGTGGTTAAGCCTTTCGCACATGCTTGAGACTTAGCCTTTAGCTTGTTTTAGCCTTTAGCTTGTTTTAGCCTCTTCTGTCTCTTTTCCGTCAGACAGTCCAGCTCCTGTTTCATTTATCAAGATATGACACTTTTTCAAGATCACTTAAAAAACTCCTCTCTGCCCCTTTAAGAACATTTCACATCTTGCAGAGTTGAAGCTGCAGCTTCCACACGAACACGTGATGCATTCAGGCGCAGCACTGAGTTTCATTGTCTCAACAAACATCAGATAAGTGAAGAAACACAGCTGAGTGTCGACAAAACAACAACGAGCTGTTGCGGCTCAGAAATTCCAAGATATTTAGAGATAATTTGGAAACAGTGTCTTTTTTCAGAATCTGTGTTGGAGGACACAACAGTTTCCAGAAAGTGAAGCCAAAACACTCAAAGCTCTTCTTTTGGCTTCCTGTTGTAATATATTTTAAAGCATTCCTACTCCATATGTGCACTTAAAAATCAAAATACAGGTTAAAGAAACGTTTCTGTGACTCAGTTTCTTGTTCGTATCATGGTTTGATGTAAATGGCAGCTGCAGAGCAAACACACTCCTCCGGTCGTTTTTGTGTGTGTGTTTGCATACGGTGATGAACCTTTATCCATCACACTCCATTACCTGAGGCACTGAGAGGAGGCCTCACACACACACACACACACACACACTCAGGCTTAAACAAATGTAGTACACACTCTGGGCATGTTGTGTCACCAACGGCAATGAACGAGTTTTTCACACTGACCCACATAGAGAGAGAGAAAGAGAGAGAGAGAAAGAGTCTGTCAGCTCTGATGTTTGAGCTCTGTTTAAATGTTTTACCTGAGTGTGTGTGTGTGTGTGAGTGTGTGTGTGTGTGTGTGTTCATTAAGATTTAAGGCTCAGCTGACAGATCTGTTAGTGTCAGGTTTTCTCATCCATCAGTTTCAAATGTCGTCGCTTTAGTGGTGATGAAGGTAGATGTCACCTGTGTTTGTTCGACACGGTGCCTCTGGTTGACACTTAACAACATGAGCCGGTTTCTTTAAAGGGACAGTGAGGACTTTCTAAGTTGTCCTCAAAAAAAGGCTCATAGAGACGAGATTTTTTTGGACTGTCTGACAGAAAAGAGACAGAAGAGCAGAAGAAAGATAAACAGGAGAGATAGAGAACAGGCCAAAGGCTAAAAACAAGAGCTATAAAGGAAAAATACAAGCTAAAGGCTAAAGGCTAAAACAGAAGCTAATTAAAATAGGGCCAATGGCTAAAACATAAGCAAAAGGCATGAAAGGACTGAAGACTAAAACACAAACTTAAGGTCAAAACACGAGTTGTAAACTCTTTAACACAAGCCAAAGGCTAAACGTTGGGCTAAGGCTAAAACACAGACTAGAGACTAAAACACAAGCTATAGGCTAAAACATGAGCTGTAGGCTTAAGTATGAGCTAAAGGCTAAAACAGGAGCTAAAGGCTAATACATGTGCCAAGGTTTATGAACAGGAGAGTGATAGAGAATGAGCCAAAGGCTAAAACACAAGGCTAAAGGCTAAAGCATGTACTAAAGGCTAAAACAGGAGCTTCAGGTTAAAACTGGTGCTAAAGACCAAAGCGGGAGCTGAAGGCTAAAATTGTGGCTAAAATCTTAAATACTGGCTACAGGCTAAAACAACAGTTAGAGGGTAAAATGGGTTTAAGTTTAAAACATTAAGTAGCGGCTAAAACATGAGCTACAGGCTACAACACAAGCCAAAGGCTAAAACATGAGCTAAAGGCTAAAACATGAGCCAAGGTTTGTGAACAGGAGAGTGATAGAGCATGAGCTAAAGGCTAAAACATGAGCTAAAAGTTAAAACATGAGCTAAAGGCTAAAAAGCATCAAGTCTTTTGAGTCTTTCTTGTGTTGTTTGTGATTATTAAATGTACATAAAGTGAAGTTTGCACCATAAATATTTCAATCACATCTTGAAGCTGCAGGTTGTGTTTAACCGTTTCTGAAACTATCGTCTCCACTGGTTTTTCTGAGCTAAATGAATCCTGGCTGCCTGAAAAATACACATAAAATATTCCTAATTCTTTATTTTTACTGAAGAGTGAAGCAGTGAGACACGTTACCTGAGATTTCTACCTTAAATATGAAGCTACATCCTGAACTAAACCGTCTGAATTATCCTTAAAGTGACGGAGAAAGAAACATTTGCCTGAAGCTTGGATTAGTTTCACTGCAGAACCACAGAGGATTCACACTCTCCTCCTGCACTGAAAAAGCTTTTGTTGTTGGAGGAGGTGTGATAATTTTAGTGGTACTACTCCTAATTTTTCTATTTCTGTGTGGAGGAGTCCTCACAGGTTTTTCTCTCAGCGATAAAAGGCTGAGAGAAAATGTTCCTGGACTTTAAATCCTCCTATCAGGTAAATTCTGCTCTGCACAAACATTCGGCTAAATGCCTCGCTTAATACCACCGATAAAGTGTGTGTGTGTGTGAGCTCCTCGTCTGTCTGTGTGTAGCTCAGGTTGCCTCTGCCAGGTTGTCTCTCTTACGTAATGATCTAAAAATAGAACAGATTCACCTGAACGGGAAGAAGGATGAAGGTGAAAGATAAAATATAAATGATTCATTCTTCTCTTTTTTGGTGCAAAAAAATATAAGACACTTCCTCAGGCTACATGTCCAAGAATATCATTTCATATACATCTAAATATAATAATATAAGTCGTTATATGTATGATATTCATAAACCATAGCTGAAGCTTAAGGGCCTGTCTCCACTATCGCCGTTTTCTTATTCTCTTGGCAGCAACAAAAAGTCTGATTTTTATTGTTCTTTGTGCTTTTTTTAAAAGTTTTTCAAAGAAGTATGTTGTACAGGGATGGGAATTGGTTGGATTTTATTGATACCAGTGCCCTTATTAATTCCATTTATTAATATAATTCACTGTTGATTCCCTTATCAATTCCTCCCGTGGATTTTTTGTGTAGAAAAGTAGCTTTATACTTTTTTTTTTGTCAACATTTTCTTGTTGTTATGAGTAATTAAATATAAAGTTTGTCACTGGATTTAGATATCTCTGGATGTAAATAAATAAAAGTAAAAATCGCGCATAAGGTGACGGCGTATATTGTTTTAGAATCAGAATTATACGCTCGAACATATAAGGAGTTTGTTTTGTAAACTGTGCTCTCTTGTACAAGGTCGTCGTAAGACAAAAAAGGAAAAATGATAATAATTATAATAATAATAATAATACATTTTACATGTAGAATATTATCAACAACTGTAAACACAAAAGAATAACAAAGAGACAAGTCTAATATTTACAGACTTTTTAAAAAAAAATGATAATAGTGCAGTGGTGAGTAGAGTTTACCGTATGTTATTGACTGAACTAGGCCCCCTAGTGAAGTTTTAAGTTGTTTGGAACCTTGAGCTTGCCGTAGTTGTGCTGAAATCAGCCGTGAGCCTTCACTTCCTGTTTGGAAAATATTAATCTGTTTGTATTTTCACATTTCTAGTTCCAGTTTTGTTCACGAAGAGTAATTGTGACATGTTTCCGTGGTGAAAATTGAAGTTAAATCAACGTATGCTAGCCGCTAGCATATCAATGCAATTCCCCATATACGTTAGCATCAAGCTAGGGCTGGTCTCCTGTAATTTATCTGTAAAGCTAAGCTAGCCGGGGCAGAGTAGTCAATGTATCTTATTGATTCTGATTGTATTCTTATTGATACCCATCCCTAACCTGGAAACTGAACATTCCGGAACACCGAGAGGTCGTTTCGGAACATTCCGGAATTCTTCCGTTGCGTTCCGGAATGTGGCTCATGTGGGGTTTTTTTTAGAGTTTTCTGCTTGATTTTAAGCTCAGTTTCCTTTTAAGATGAAATATAACAACACTTCTGGATCATGTAGATACAAAATAATTCTTCGTAATGATGGAAGTATTGTTAACAAACACAAAAATGACAAACTATTTGTGATTCCTGTGGACTTTTTTTTTGGATGCCAAGCACCAAAAACGCTGAGCTTTAACCTCTTAAGACCCAACCTTTTTTTGTGATTTGCATTTTTTATTTCTTGTTGCTATTTAAGATCAGTTAGACCTAATAAGTATAAAAACTTAACTTGGTCTTTGTACAGGAAGATATGTTTTTAGTGCTTTTCGACAGCTACTAGTTTTTAGTTATAAGTGTTATTGTTCATAAATACGTTGTTTTTCTCACTGAATTGGGTGTAAAGTTGATGTGGTAAGTGTCTCTAAATGTGGATAAGAGATTAAAGTTTTAAAAAATGAAGTTTCATGGGTTTGAGAGGCAGAAATTTAATGTTCACATATGTGGACGCCAGGTCACACAAGGTTAAAATAAAAGCTGCTAGTGGAGACAGGCCCTTATTTTACTGATGTGGAAAAAAAACCCCTCATTTTTGGGCAAAATTGTCTTATTGGGCTTAATTTGAGCCACACTGACCTGATTATCTGATATTTGATACCGAGCTGGTGTTGATACGTTTGGTTTGTGTGTTTCCTGTGTGTGAGATGTGTGTGTGTGTGTTACCTTTAATCTCCAGAGTCAGAGGTGGAGTTGAGGACAGAGGTGAGCGGTGGTGGATCCAGTGTCAGAGTTTACTGGACACTTCTGCTCTCACACTCTCTAATGTTTCTGTCTCTTCACTTTTTTTTTTTTCCAATTAAAACCTTTGACTCATCCTCATCATCTTTGAGTCGTAGCTCACTCCACTTCCTTAAAATTTAATCTAAAAACACACTCATTTATACACACACACACACTCAGAGGCTGTGACTCAGTGCAGAGCTCAGATGTCTGGTGTCAGGTCTCTGCTGCCCGTCACGTCGATCGGCGTAATTACCTGACCGTGCAGCGAGTGGAGTGAGGGGGAAATAACTGCTGGGTGATTCATTCTGCCGCCGAGGAAACACAGCCACGTTAGCTCGACAAATAACTGAGAGGAGCTTTCAGAGTAAAGATGATAAACGCCAGAGCGGGAGGACGCAGAGGGAGGAGAGGGAGGGGGAAGAAGGTGAGATGGTTTCACCGGCTCCTGGGATACAGGTGAGCTGTCCACATCCTAACCTTTCAAACTTTAACTGTGCTGTTTCTGTTGTTTAATTACAGGGCTGGGAAATTAATCCCAAATTAGATTTAGTTACAATATTCTAATCACAGACAGTGCAATATGTCTATAACCTGAACTATCAGCAACATGTTTTCTGTTCTACACCAGAGTTACTCAACCAAAGACACAAACTGTTAAAAACTACCTTTACTAAAGAAACTATACAAGTGGGAAAAAGAGGCAAAAACAGCAAATAGTAGCAAGTTTGAGGGAGTAAAAATTGTTAAAAAGGAATTAAAATTGGCATTAAAATTAGGGGGTGAACCTGGAAATACTCAAAAAGTGGCAACAAAAGAAGCGGAAAGTGGCTTAAATGGGAAAATACAACAAATAATTCAGAAAGTAGTAAAAATGGTGAAAAACGTGACTTAAAACAGAACGTTGTCTAAGGGTTCTGAAACTTTCCAAATTACAGGAATTCCAGAATGCTGTCTAAGGGTTACGGAATGTTTCAGAGCAAAGGAATTCCGGAATGTTGTCTTTGGGTTCCAGAATGTTTCAGAGCGAAGTGATTCCGGGATGTTTTTTGGGGGTTTTGGAATGTTCTAGAGTACAAGGACTTCTGGAATGTTATCCAAGGGTTCCTTAATGTTGTAGAGCAAAGGAAATCCGGAATGTTGTTTTAAGGTCCTGAAATGTTCCAAAGCAAAGGAATTCGGGAATGTTGTCCTCGGGCTCAGTAGTGTTCCAGAGCAAAGGAGTACTGGAATGTTGTCTTGGGGTCTGTTATGTTTCAGATTACAGGAATTCTGGAATGTTGTCTCAGGGTTCTGGAATGTTCCAAAGCAAAGGAATTCGGGAATGTTGTCTTAGGATTTTAGAGTGAGTGTCCAAGAGTAAAAAGAATTCTGGAATGTTGTCTTGGGGCTCTTTAATGTTCCAGAGCAAAGAAATTCTGCAGTGTTGTCTTAGGGTTCCGGAATGTTCCAGAGCAAAGGAATTCCGGAATGTTGCCTCAGGGTTCTGGAATTTTTTAGAAAAAAGGATTCTGGTGTCTCTGGTTTCCAGAGTGTTTCAGTGAGAGTTTCTTCATTGTGCTTTCACGAAAGTCTGATCACTTTGGTTAAAGCAGATGCTGAAGTAACAGTAACTGCAGTTCCTTAAGTGTCCACTTGAGGCTTATACCAAAAGAACTAAAAACCACACACACACCAATTCAAAGCAGATGAACTTTACAGCAGAAGTTAACGCATTTATGAAGTTTGGCTTCAGAAACAGATGGATGACATCACAGAGACAACTCCCAATTCATGACCTCCATCAAAAAATGCACGTGGAACATAAATTAGCGGAGATGTTTCCGAGGCGTGTAGCACTTCCTGTGGAAAGTCGAGCGTTGACCAGAGATGGCGGTTTTCAGAGATGCCACCGCTTCCTGTGGAACTCGCTGCGTCACATGACTTTGACCCGATCGCCTGATGCTGCTTTCAGAAACGACTCCAAATATCCGTTTACAATCTCACAGTTTCTCGCTGCGGCGATTCACACTTTTGAGGTGTTGATGTTCTGAAATTTGACGAGACAGTTTAAGTTACAGGAACCAAATATCTGAAACTGACTTTCAAATTTGGATGACACATTTCAGGAACCAAAAATAACTGCGTGAGTTGTTAATTTGCATTGATGGCTGATTACTAACTTAGGCTTTCATAATACTGATGTAAGCTTCTTTCGAAAAAACCTCGAACAAACATTTTCCAACAGAGACAATCTGTCTTCACACTAAAACCCACACTGGTGCAGTTGTTCCTCCTTTGTCAGACGACTTCTCCCACATAATCACAACATCTTCTGCTTGGCGAGGCAGAGGATGTTCAATTCCATTCCTCCCACTTGCAGCTGCCTTTTTTTAATGTTGCTTACTTTTTGTTCTCACTTTATCTTTAATCAACAACCTGCTGCAGAGTCATGATGAAACTGGTAAACTCACGCTGCTGCGGAAAGAAAAACACCACCGTGGAAAGAGTTTAACCCCTTATATCCTGCCTGTATACCATGCTATATTTCAAAACTTACAACTGAAGAATCACAGAGTCAGAATTCATCAGTGACACCTCATTTGAAAGATTAAAATCTCTAGTTTCAGAAAGTTTATGTTTTAATCTGTGGCTAAAGTTCACATCAGGATAAATGCAGCTTTTTCTCTTTGTTTATTATAACCATTTTTGAAAATCAGTCACATAAAGATGCTTTATACCAGACATAAGAAATTTACAACATCACTTCTTCACTTTGTCATAAACATCTGAGTGAATTTTGAGCTTTCTAGGTAAAACCTTGTATGAGTTAGAGAGTTTTTAGTCTCAGGAAGAGTCGTACTCACTGTCCATGCTCTCCTTTGGAGACTTTGTGCAAACAAAACCAGCTTCGTCAGTGCTCAGTGTCCTCTTTTTTAATCAACTTTGCTCTCTTTGTGGAAAAGCTCAGGTAAAAATCATGAAATTGTCGTTCCCAGTTATGGATTGTACCGTTTCTGTTGCGCACATGAATGTGAATGAATGTGCATGGCAATGAATAGGGGTCGCCAATGTTCTAAATGGCTACAGCCGGCTTCATTTGAAGGTTAAGGTGATTGGTTAAGTGTCAGAGTTATTACTCTAATAGTAGAGTTATTATGCAAGACCACAGTGTGCTATTGGTCAGTCAAGTAGGGAGCACTCGTTGTCTATCACAAGCTATCCTGGCATGAAATCTCAACACAAAACAATGGGGTCACTTTAGTCTTGCAGCTCGAACCCTGTTGAAAACAAAAACTTGCAGCTTTGTCAGATTGACAAACTCCTCCTTTACGAGATTCTGACACTTCGACGACAATAACTACTCTTGTTTGTTGCCTGAAATGTCCTCTTTAAAGTGGTGAACCTTATTAAACTACTTTGTTGTGAAAACTATACAAACTTGAGACCTAAGGAGACCACCTTTCCTCTCACTTATAAGTCCCATGCCCGCAGAGGATGTGACGTAATGACCCCAAAACAGGTAGGACGTCCACGTTGTTGTGAGTGATTCTTTCACTAATTAAGTTTTGTTGATCACGACAGCTGTACAGCAAAGTTAGCGACTGAAATGTGAAGAATCTAAACTTGATGTTTGACGAGGGCGTTGGTGTTTATACTTTGATGACGTCAGACGAGTTGCTGATGACCTGGTGGAGCATAAGAGTTTAAAGCACTGAATCATTTTGCGCCGTCGAGGAGTCGTGTTCGGGATCACACGGATTATTCGTTTCTCTCCGAGTGAGCGAGTGAATTTCTCTGTAAAGTTGCTGAGACCAGATTCAGAGACCGGTGTAATTACCCCGATGAGCTGCCGATGCTCCCGCTGTGCAGTTGGCATGGCAACACCGACAACCCACCTCTGCTGGAAGAGGAAGAGGAGGAGGCAAAAAAAAAAAATGATGACGATGAAGAAGAAGAAGAAGAAGAGGAGAGAGGGAGATTAGAGGATGGATGTGGAGACAAAAAGCAAAGTGGAGGAGGAAGAGGAGGATTAGTTCCAGAGAAAGAGGAGAGAGGAGAGAGGAGGAGGAGGAGGAAGAGAGAGAGGGAGTAGGTGGTGTTAGAGCGAGGAGCAGAGAGCAGCTGCATTCACGTTTTCACTTAATCTCTTCAACGCGCTGAGAGCTTCTTCCTCTTCTACCTGACTCATTAAATCTGAGCTGAAACTGAGACACCACTCACCTGAAAACCTGCCAACACTTCAGCTTCAGTCTGGAGCTGATTTAAGACTTTGTGAAGATATCTCTTATTATTTCATCCTCAGAGACTATTTATCAACCTACCTTTATCATCATCCCTCTATTACTTTTTACATTTATCCTGCTTCATTTATAAACTAATGTTGATTTGTGTTTTTCTAAGTCCCACACTGCAAAAAGCCAGCCTTTAAAAACAAGAAAGGAAATATACAAGAAAACAAGAAGCAACAACAACTAATTTGAGATGCGCTAACTTGCTATTGCAACCAATGGCTGCAATAAAATGACAGACAAAGTTTTCTTGGAATCAATATTTTATTTTACGAATAGTTCAGGGTTCGGCCATGAACTAATTTACTGAAAATCTGAGTTTTAAGTAGGATCGAAAAGTATCGACACTCAAACACTATGTCCTGTTACAATACTTATTTTCAAAGGTATCAATACTATGATACTAAAACATGTAGTGGAGAAAACATCATTTTCAATTATGTGATGTTCATTTTACAGATTATTGTTTACTTGTACAATTAAATACCTCAAAATATTGTTCTAATTGTTGTCTCTTAGTTGTGTTTTTACCTCAGAAACCAAAAATTTAGTTTTTGTTCTTTGCAATTTGTTTGCTTATTTGCGAATTAAAAGAATAAAACCTCACTAGAATAGTGTCAAACTGTGTTATAACGTATATTTTGGTTATTCATATTGCATTTACTTGCACTAAGAGAAAGTGTGATTGTCTTATTATTATTTTTCTTAAATTTCCTGATATTCATTTATTTTACTGGGCTTTGTTTTTCACGTTAATAAGAGTGTGTTTTATGTCTTTTTAGAATTTGTCTTTTTTTTTTTATCCCTCTGGTGTTGGAAACAATAATCATAGTAATAATAATAATTGTATTTACATGGCACTTTTCAAAATAATGTTCCAAAGTGCTTCATAGAAATTAAAATTGACAAGAAACAAAAAAAAAGGAGTAGAAGAGGAGAAACTGCAAGTATGGAAAAATATATAAAAGGCTAAAAAGCACCACCATAAAAAACCAACAACAATGTTAAAACAAATAAAATAAAAAGAGATAGAGGATTTAAGACTACTAATAAGACTATTTTCCTGATCTTTACCCCTCTCCACATGTGCAAGTCTTTGAGTTTCATTGTTGTAATGTTTTTTTATGTTGCTTTTGTTCTTAAGTGTTTTTTTTTCCCTTTATCTCAAGTTTAGTCTGGTATTTGCTTTTTTTCCTCCCTCCTCCTTCCTCTTGTACTCTTTTCTTTCGGTGACCTGTCAGTTTTCCTGCTCCTGTCCTTCCCATGTTATGTGTCTCAGTCTTAAGTCTAGTTTTAAGAGAGTAACTTATCCAAAACATCGCATGAACGTGCACCTATTAGCATTATTTAAGTTCACGTACGATGGATTATCCAACATTTTTCCGCTCTGTGAATGTTAAACCCTTGTGTTGTATTTATCAGAAATGTTTTGTCCTTTTTCTGATGATGTGATTGTTTCTTCATGATGAATTTCTCTTTGTTCTGTTGTCAATCCAGTTTTATTTCAATGCTTTTAAACCTGATTTATTTTTAGATTTCTGCCTTTTCCTGCTCAAATCTACTTAAAATAACTCAAAGTGTGTGTGTGTGTGTGTGTGTTCATGTGCTGCTATGTTCGGTGTATGATAACACAGAGGCTTCATGCTGTGTTTTTGTTTGTGTGTGTGTGTGTGTGTGTCAGTGCGCCTTAATGCCTATGATCCTGTCTGCTTTTAGTAGATTAGGACTCACTCAGATGTAACAGTGCCCATGACCTCTGAATGTGTGTGTTTCTGTGTGTGTGTGTGTGTGTGTGTGTGTGTGTGTGTGTTTGCATACTGAAGTGTGTATCCATTTACCTTGTTTCGTGTTGAGAACATCAAGTACAGTTACTTTCACTCTGCTGTTCGACACCAAACACTCTCAGACACACACTTTAATGTGAGGATCATTTCATTATGATCACACACACACACACACACACACATACATATACACCTCGCTGCCCGTTCATTCATATCTGATCAGCCTTAATCTGTTTAGAATAATCCTGACGGTTCAACACTCACACACGCACACACAGGTGTGGGCGTCAGGTTGGAGTGTGTGTGTGTGTGTTTCTACTGAATTGTTGTATCCATAAAGACTCTAATTGTTAAAGAATCAATAAGAGTATCAGTATGAAAAAAACAACAATCTCTGTCCCGAATCACAGGCGATGACATCATCTTCCTGAAACGCTATTGGTTGTTAATGAAATTCATTGTGTGGCCCGTTCACTCGTGTTCAGCTGCTGCAGGTTCATTCCTGGCAAAACCACGGATTCATGTGTTGTAAAAAATCCCTGAAAGTGTCCATAAACTGATTGAATCGCCCCAAGATTCCGGAACTCTTGTCCTTAACCTCCCAAGATTCTGGAACACTCGTCTTTAACCTCCCAAGATTCCGGTACTCTCGTCTTTAACCTCCCAAGATTCCGGAACTCTCGTCTTTAACCTCCCAAGATTCCGGAACAGAGCAGAAATTGGAGGGTTCTAAGGCCTTGAGAGCAGAAATTGGAGGGTTCTAAGGCCTACTCTCGTCTTTAACCTCCCAAGATTCCGGAACTCTCGTCTTTAACCTCCCAAGATTCCGGAACTCTCGTCTTTAACCTCCCAAGATTCCGGAACTCATGTCTTTAACCTCCCATGATTCCGGAACTCTCGTCTTTAACCTCCCATGGTTCCTGAACTCATGTCTTTAACCTCCCAAGATTCCGGAACTCTCGTCTTTAACCTCCCATGGTTCCTGAACTCATGTCTTGAACCTCCCATGATTCCAGAACTCCCGTCTTTAACCTCCCCAAGATTCCGGAACTCTTGTCTTTAACCTCCCCAGGATTCCGGAACTCTTGTCTTTAACCTCCCCAGGATTCCGGAACTCACTTCTTTAACCTCCCAAGATTCTAGAATTGTCTTCTTAAACGTCCTAAGATTCCAAAACTCCCTTCTTTAAAGCCCCATAATTCCAGAACTCTCTTCTTTAAAGCCCCAAGAACTCTATTTTTCAAATTCCTAAGATTCCTAAATTCTGTTCTTTAACGTCCTAAGATTCCGGAACTCTCTTCTGTAACGTCTCAACATTCCGGAACTCTCCTTATTAAAGTCCTGAGATTCTGAAACTCTTTTCTTTGACTTTCTTAGATTCCCTAACTCGTTCCAAGATCTTCCTAAGACTTGATGAAATGATGAAATCATCACTTGAGGATTTCCTAACTGGTTCAGGATTTGTTAGAGGTGCAGGCCTCAAACTTTAAGGTCTGGCCAATCAGAGAGAAGGGGGTTCCCTTAAAGAGACAGCAGCGATAATGAAACGTTTCAGAAAGAGGCTGAAATAAGGGTTTTCTAAAACACATAAGAGAGGGAAAAATAGGGATATTTCCCTTTTTTGTTTTTATTTTTTTTATTTTTAACTCAATGTATCAGATGTATTTCTCAGCATGAAAGCGAAAAAAAACAATGTTTCCTGTTTTTACTTCCTCAGTGAATGCAACTTTTCAAAGAAATTACCAAATATCTTAAAAGAATAAAACAACAATGAGGAACAAAGAAATAAAACTAAAACTATAGAAAAGAGACGAAAGTCACACGCTCACTTTCTGCCTTTGCTTTCACTTCCAGATAAATGGTTTCAATGAAACTGCTCGACTTACTGGCCTTTAGAGACACACACACACACACACACACACACACACACACACACACACACACGTTACCAATAGTGTGTGTTCAGAAATCTGCTGTAAAACCTGGAGGTCGAACAAAACTCAACTTAAAGAAGCAACTACAACCCTTAACACATAAAAGAGAAATAAGTCAGATATAGCTGTGAGTGTGTGTGTGTGTGTGTGTGTGTGTGTGTGTGTCCTGCCCTTTGTGGCATATGTCCAGTCACCATACGTCCTTGCATTTGTGCTTTTGTCGCCCACGCAAAACTATTTTTAGCATAGGAGTCGTGAGGGCAGCACATGCATATAGGTGTGTGTGTGTGTGTGTGTGTGTGTGTGTGTGTGTGTGTGAGAGTGTGTGTGTGTGTAAATGTGTCATCAGGTTACAGTTTGTGTAAGTGGACTCCTCTTTGTCCTGGTTGATAATTTTAGACAGACGGCCACTGAAACTTTCAACAGGGGGGTCGGATGCTGCGCGCAACGTTTTCCACTGACAGACTGACAGACACACACACACACACATACACACACACACACATCATCCCCGTTTGAACCAAGCATGTGTTAAAGTCCCGTTTTTCTTCTGTCTGAAGTAAAAAACTTTCCAAGTTTGCCGCGTTTAAAGAACCATAAAACAAGAATAACGACGCCTAAATGTGTTTTTTTTTTTTTTTTGATTTTGTTTCTAACTACCATTTATTACAACAACTTGACACTTTGCATCCTGGGAAAGTTGTCTTAAATAAAGAAAAGTAAATGATCTCAAAATTTTGAGATAAAAAGTCGTAATTTTGTGATTATATAGACAAAGTTATGAGATGAAGACCACAATTTTGGGATAAATAGAAAGAATTATATGATAAAAAGTCAAATTTTGAGACGGAAAATCAAAATTTTTGGATAAAAAAATCATAATTTTACAATTGTATTGACAAAGCTATGAGACAAAAACAAAAATTGTGTGATAAATAGTTAAAACTATATGATGAGAGGTCACAATTCTATAATAGAAAGTCATACATGTGTGATAAAAAGCCCTATTTTGAGGGAAAGGCCAAAAGTTTGTGATTATATAGAAAAAGTCATGAGACAAAAAACATTTTTTTTGATAGATAGTTAGAATTATAACACAAAAAGTCAAATTTATGATGAATAGTCATTTTTTTAATGATTAAAAGTTGAAATTTTGAAAAAAAAAGTCAAAATTATGAATCATAAAGTCATAATTTTTCAATTATAAAGTCAAAGTTATGAGAGAAAAATCAAAATTTGGTGATGAAATGTCCAATTTTGTGATCATATGGACAAAGTTATAAGACAAAAAAACAATTTTATTAGATAAAAAGTTAGAATTGTAACAAAAAGTCAAAATAATGATAAATGTCATAATTTTGAGATAAAAAGTTGAATTTTTGAAAAAGAAAGTCAAAATTTTTCAATTATATAGACAAAGTTATGAGAGAAAAATCAAAATTTGGTGATGAAATGTCACATTCTGTGATTCCATAGACAAATTTATAGGACAAAAAAACAATTTTATTAGATAAATAGTTAGAATTGTAACACAAAGAGTCAAAATTATGATAAATAGTCATAATTTTGAGATAAAAAGTTGAATTTTTGAAGAAGAAAGTCAAAATTTTTCAATTATATAGGCAAAGTTATGAGGGAAAAGTCAAAATTTGGTGATGAAATGTCACATTCTGTGATTACATAGACAAAGTTATAAGACAAAAAAACAATTTTATTAGATAAATAGTTAGAATTGTAACACAAAAAGTCAAAATAATGATAAATAGTCATAATTTCGAGATAAAAAGTTGAATTTTTGAAAACGAAAGTGAAACATTTTCAATTATATAGACAAAGTTATGGGGGAAAAGTAAAAAATTTGGTGATTAAATGTCAAATTTTGTGATTTTAAAGACAAAGTTATGAGATGAACAACAGAATCTTGAGGTAATTACTGAAAATTCTAAGAATAAAACCTAAAAATCTGAGATGAAATGTTAAAATTTGAAATGAAGTCAATATTTTGAGACCATAAACTCAAAACTGTAGGTAAAAAAGTCAAAAATGTTACAAAAAAAAGTAGAAATTTTGACTTTTTATGTCAAATTTTGACCTAACATGGGCAAAAAAGAAAAAAATTGTATGTTTTTTAACTGATGGAAATTAGGTTTTATATGTCTTTTTATTTTTACATTTTAGAGAATTTTCCCTTCAAACATTAAAGGAGCGTTTTTAATATTTGTGTAGTTTTGCAGGATTTCACACGAGAGTTCCGGAATCTTGGGGAGGTTAAAGACGAGAGTTCCGGAATCTTGGGGAGGTTAAAGACAAGAGTTCCGGAATCTTGGGAGGTTCACATTTCACAGAGGGAGGGTTAGGGTTTTAAAATCCTCTGAATAAATGTTTCTCATCACTTCCTTGTAAGAGAAAAAATCCGTTTTCCTCCGTTAACGAGCATCAATCACTCCTGATGGACGTAGCGTTGACGGACGAGTTTATGGAGAGGATGAGGATGTGACGGCGGCGTAGGAGGACGATGATTTGGACGAAGGAGGCGAAAAATCAAAACAGAGAAATGGATAAACATATCGAGGAGCGAGAACAGGAAGAGGAAGTATAACAATGTCAGAGATGGATGGATGGATGGATGGATGGATGCTGAGTCATCCTCCGACAGAACAGATCCGTCTCTCTCTCTCTCTTTTTCTCCGTCACCCCAAAGTGCTGCTGGCAGTTTCTCATCCAAGCTGTTCCCACTTCTCCTCCGCCGAATATCCGCAGCTGAACCCGCCGAAATCTGCTCTCACAACATGAATAATTAATTTTCATGCTGAATTATCTGCTCCTCGCCGTGTTTCTGCTGCTCTGTGGCGAGGAGGCCGTGTCACGCAGAAGGACGACAGTGTTGAATTTTGCATCGCCGAGATCTCCTTACGCACATTTCTGGCTCTGATGGTTTGTTTTCTGTTTGTGTTTTTATTTTTTTATTTACAGGAAAGCGATCTCCCGCTCCGGCCTCCAGCACCTCGGTCCGGCTCAACCGTCGCTGCCGCCGGCGTCCAACGGGCCCAACAAGGAGCTGCGCACCAGCGTGGACTGGACGGTGAGAAAAAAAACACGCAAACTAGGGCTCAGGGATATATCGAATATACTCAATATATCGCGAGTTGTTGCATGTGGGATGTATAAAATTACTTTATCGTGGGCGCGGATGGCCTAGTGGATATGGCTGCGCACCATGAGGCTTGCCCTCGAGCGGGCGGCCCGGGTTCGAATCCGACCTGTGGCCATTTCCCGCATGTCACTCCCCACTCTCTCCCCCCTTTCCGACGCTATCCACTGTCCTCCCTCTATCAAATAAAGGCACAAAGGCCAAAAAAATAACTGAAAAAAAAAAAAAAATTACTTTATCGTGACCATTGAGTATAATAGCAAAGTAAACAAATGGGAGGAGGAGAATCCTCAAACTGTTGTGTTGTTCGTTAAAGATTCCCACAGACGTTTCATGGAGCATTAATACGTCCTGTTTTATTGCCAAACTGACTTCCTGTTATGTACTTGTGTGTCTTTCAAAATAAGTGCATGTTGTAAAACTAACATTACACCACAAAAATTCAGGGAGAGCCCAAACTCAGAGACAAATGTCACGAACTGAGCCCTTATAGCACGACCAACAATATACAGGAAGCTGATTTATGGAAGGAAATGAGTTAGATTAAGTCATCCCCGGTTTTATATGGTGGTTTACAGGAGAAATCAAAATATTGAGATGTATATCGTGAATCGCAATATAGTCCAAAAATATCGAGGTATTGATTTTAGGCCATATTGTGCAGCCTTAACACAAACTCCAAACTATAAAGTCAGAAAAAGACATTTTTCCCATCTGCATTGTCCTTCCCTTCCACGTCTGACTCACTGCTTGACATTTTGATTTTTTCATGCCAACAGATTTGTTAACAGACTGCTTTCAGCGTCCGTATGCTCATGTGGAAACCAAAAGCGCCAATTTTCTCCTTCAGTGTTTTTCTTTTTTCTCTCTTTTTATATCATAACTAGAAAATGTCTCCATCACCAAACACGGGAGAGACGTTTCTGAGAAAGTCAAGATGTGACTTTTTCTGGGTGAATTTTGCAGAACTTTAATGGATTTTTCTTTCATAACGCCACAAAAAGCCAAAGAAACTTTTTTCAAACACTTCCTGCCTTCAGACGCAGGATGCAAAGGTCCGGTTGGTTTGAGAAATGCCAAGTTGGTGCAGAGAATGTTCTGATAAATGTCATGAATCATCTCCACTAAGAGAAAAAGAAAAGGGTCGCTGAGTGCAGCGGGAACTTGTAAAACTCCTTTTCTTCATTAACTCGTGTTAAAAATCGATCCAAACCTTCAGTTACTCGCAGGTTGTTATTTTTAGATACTTTATCAAACCCTCAAGTCTCTTTTTTCTGTATCAGAGACTTTGTAAGAATTTTGTGACATTATTGGTAGAAAAGACTTGTCGAACTGCGTCTCATTCTTACATATAATAGGAGCTTTTTGTCCTCAAAGGCCACCGTAGCTTCACAGTACTGCCAGATAACGCTACATATCCCATTTCTATTCACTGTGTTTTTCCTTATTATGGTATTTAAACACTGGTATAAATGTTTTCTCTGGTTTTCTAACCATGCCAGTTAAAAAATAAGGTGTATAATTACAAACTGGTCTTCAAAAAGTGTTTCTTCAAAAGTTAGTTTTCTTGTAATCAGGGTCGTCCAATATTTCAGGAGCTCCTAGAGTGAAACAAGATAAACGTCAATATTTCCCAGCTCTGAAAACCGACCTGAGACAGACACTGACCTTTAAACCACAGTCAGTGTGTGATGTTCTTTAATGTTCCAATCAGAGGCGTTTGTACGTCCATAATGTTCCTAAATGTCATTTATGTACTTCATGTTATTTATGTCCCTACAGGTAATTTATGTAACTCTATGTCTTTTATATCCCTTAATATCATTTATGTACTTTATGTCCATTAATGTCTTTTATATCATTGGTGTCCCTTTATGTCATTTACAGGACTCTTTGTGTCTTATGTCCCTTAATGTCCCTTAATGTCATTAATGTTATTAATGTCTTTAATGTTCATTAACAATGTCCCTTCATATGATTTTTGTCCCTTAATGTTGTTTTTGTCCCTTAATGCCATCAATGTTCCTTTATGTACTTTTATGTCATTTATGTTCTTTAGTCCCTTAATGTCACTCAGTGTCACTGATGTCCCTTCATATGGTTTGTTTATGTCCCTTTGTGCCCGTTACTGTCCTTTGTATCATTTATGTTCTTTAAGGATGGATGGATGGTTTATGTCCCTTCATGTTGTTTATGTCCCTTGATGTGATGTGTGTCCCTTCATGTCCTTTAATGTAATTTATATCCCTTTATGTCATTTATGTTCCTTCATATCCCTTCATGTCCCTTTGTCATTTATGTTCTTTAAGTCCCTTTATGTCCCGTTATGCCCTGTAATGTCCCTTTATGTTCCTTAATGTCCCTTTATGTTCCTTAATTTCCCTTTATGTTTTAATGTCTTCTTTGCCCCTTAATGCCCCTTCACATTGCTTATGTCATAAATATTCAGTATTAATGTGTCTTTATATGGTTTATGTCCCTTCATGTTATTTATGTCCCTTGATGTGATGTGTGTCCCTTCATGTCCCTTCATGTCCTTTAATGTAATTTATATCCCTTTATGTCCCTTTTTCATTTATGTTCTTTAAGTCCCTTCATGTCCCTTTATGTAATTTCTGTGCTTTATTTTCTTCATGTACCTTATGTCTCATAATGTCCTTTATGTCCCTCCATGCAACTTATGTACTTTCAGTCCCTTTATGTCAGTTATGTTCTTTATGGCCTTCATGTCCTTTATTTTAATGTATGTCCCTTTATATCCCCTAATATCCTTAATGCACCTTTAAGTAGCTTTATTTACCTATATGTCCTTTTTCTTCATTACGCCCTTTATGTACCTTTATGTCCTTTAGGTTTCTTTATGTCCTTTAATGTCCCTTATGTCCCTTTATCTTCCTTTGTGTCACTGTGTCTCCTTAAATAAGAAACGTTTTGTGCTGTTCTTATAAAAATATGAATGAGAGGGAGTGAAGTGACGTTTAAATCGTGCCAGTGGTGTTAAAGCTGGTTCTGTATCAGTCTGATCTGACAGAAAACGACCGCCACAATCTTTTACCCGCTCTACGACGAGCTGGAGGAAAAGAAAAAAGAAAAAAGAAAAAGGGGCGCTCCTATTTTTATCTGATTCAATAAGAAAAGATCAACGGTGACAGACGGAGGCTTTTCCTCCGAATCATCGGCCACGGGAACAAAAGACTCAGGATCTCAGAGGAAAAGAGGCGGAGAAACGACTAAAAACTGTGACAGGAAGCAAAGAGAGATTCTTTTTTTTTAATTATGAATCATAAATTAAAATGTGCTGTATTATTGATCCAGAGATTTAAGTCGACAAACTGTGAATCGGAGCAGATCTGAGATTCCCCTCTGACTCTGTCTGCAGGGAAACTTCCAGGACGTCAGCGCTGGCCTTTAGCTCTCTGTGTGACACACACACACACACACACACACACACTGATAGATAATCTTTGCTCATAATCGCTCATTAATACACACTCAGAGCTGATTTACAGCGGTGGACGACCTCTTTCTGGAAGCAGATGAGTCACAGCGTCGTCGTTGTCGTCGTCGTATTAAATCACCGCGTTAAAGAGTTTGTGTTTCCATCAGCAGAGAGAAAACCACACACACACATGTATAACACACATTAACATGCGTGTGTGAAGGTGTGAGCCAGCTCTTGAATCATCATGTTTTCATTAACACCCTGAATTAACACACACACACTGAGGAATCACTCAGCGGCGACGTCGGTGCTCGTTGACACGCTCGTCGACCTGCTCTCGTCTCCGAGTGGATGACGAAGGTTATTTCATCGTTATTGTTTCTCTGTGTCCTCGCAGGAAAACGCTCTGAACGGCGATCACCTGTGGATGGAGACGAGCTGCTCAGGAGAGCTCTGTTACCTGGGAGAAGACACCTGTCTGCTCAAGACGGCGGTGAGTTTTTCTACCTGAACATATGTGATAAAAAAAGCAAGAATTTCAATTTTGTGAGATATAAAGTTGAAATTATGGCATGGTCATAATTAAGGGGTGACAGTCTAAATTATGAAATATTAAGTTAATAAAGTGTAACACAAAACAACAAGTCCTAAACTCAAAATTATAAAGAAAAAAATTCTTGAAAATGACTTTAAAGTAGAAAAAATGAGATAAAAAGTTGAATATACATGCGATTAAAAGAAAAGCCAGAATTTTAATTTTTGTAAAATATAATGTTGAAATGATGGCATAATATTACTATGTCATAATTTTGGGTTGAAAGTCAAAATAATAAAACAAAACTATCTTAATTAGATTTAAAAAATTGACATAAAGAGATGAAATTATGAGACGGCGGTGAGTTTTTCTACCTGCAGAAAAACAACGGAAAGTTCAAGAAAATCACATCACATTCACAAGAAGAAAACTGACAGGAAACAGTCAGAGTGATGCAAAAATGTATTTTACAAGCAACATCAAAGTCTGTAACTTTATTCAGTCTGAGGTTGACACTCAAAATTATGACATATTTCATTAATAAAGTGTAAAATAAAAAGAATAGCAAGTCCCAAACTCAAAATTATAAAGAAAAAAAATCTTGAAAATGACTTTAAAGTAGAAAAAATGAGATAAAAAGTTGAATATATGCAATTAAAAGAAAAGCCAGAATTTTAATTTTGTAAAATATAATGTTGAAATAATGGCATAATATTACTATGTCATAATTTTGGGTTGAAAGTCAAAATTATAAAACAAAACTATCATAATTCAATTTAAAGAAATTGACATAAAGAGATGAAATTATGGGACAAAAAGTGAAAAAGAGTTCAGTTTTAAATCAGAAATCAAAAATTTTGGAATAAAAGTTTAAATTACAAGATGAAACTTTAACATTTGAGAAACGAGTGATAAAGTGTCATAATTTTAAGATAAGAAGAAAACTGAAAATAAAATTCATGAGACAAAAAAGTTTGATATTAAGGATGAGAAGTTGAGATTATTTGATAAAAAGTTGAATTTATGAGTGAAAGGGTTGAATATATGACATGAAAATTGAATTTATATGATTAAAAGATAAATTTTAGAGACAAGAAGTTGAATTTATTTAATAAAAACTTGTATATACTAGATAAAATTGGAGTTTATTCAGTTAAGACTTGAATTCATAAGATGAAAAGTTGAATTTAAGAGATGAGAAGTTCAGTTCATTCAATAATACATTGTATTTACAGGATAAAAAGTTGAGTTTACTTTATCAAGAGTTGAATTTATGTAATGAAAACTTGAATACATGAGTTAAAACGTTGAGAAGAGATACAGTGTTGACAAAAAAGTTATAATTAAGGATTAACACTTAAAACAAGTGAAATAAAAATCTGAAATTCAAGTAAAAAGTGATACTTATGAAATGAAAATTTGTCATTGAATGCTTTAAGTACAAAATTTGAGATTTAATTTTCTGAAATTATATTGAAACGAATAAATTGTTAAAAGTCGTAAAAAAAAAAAGGTAATCATGGGTCAAATAAATCATTGAATAAATTAAAAGAAACCTGAGATTATGAGGTCACTTTAAACAGAAAAGGGGGAAAAGTTTCGGGTTTATTTTAGATAAGACGTCATAATCGAGGTTAAAGTCAAAACTAATGAGATAAAAACTCATAATGAAGGTTAAAAGTAGAAATTTTGACTGAGTCTGAAAGAAGGAAAACAAACTGGAAACAGTTAAATCTGTTTTTTCTAGAAACTTCACGTAAAGAGCAGTTTTAGTTGGAGTTTGTTTACAAAACTGAAAATAACTCAGTTTGTACCTGAGACTTTTTCCTCGCTCTCAGATCGAGCGGCTCATTAGTGCGGCCGCTCGGCCGCTCGTTACTCGCAGAAACATCATCAACATCAGTGGCGTTAACAAGCAGCTCGTTTACAGAAGCTTCTTTGATCTTTGAGTCACGACGACTGAAAAAAAAACAAAAACACAACTGAAGTGAATCTGAAAATGTCAAAGTGTCTGTGAAGCTTTAACGCTGCTGATTAAAGATCTAATTGGTTTTTAAAGTAACAGGTCACACCCAATGACTGTATATAGAATGGACAGCGTGCTTGGTGGAGCCAAGGAAAAAAGAGAAATAAAAATATTTATTTCTTCTTCTTCAGAAGGTTTAGTCTCCTTTTGGCTCTTTCCCGAAGTTTCTTATATCCCCGATAAAAACTACTCATGAACGGCAGCTGTCAACTATCGTAAAACGAAACTTATATCGCGGTTTTTAACGTCCAATAACTAATGAGAAACTAACTTCTCAGAAAAAAAACACCTGAACACCATGCAGCCAGATGACATCATCATACCACCTTAGCGTAAAGATGAGAGAAACGTTTCTTCGAGGTATCGTAATTTTTTAAAGTTTTCCCGGCTCATATCTGGAATACATGGGGAGGCGGGGCTTATGACCTATACTGCAGCCAGACACCAGGGGGCGGGGCNTGTGTGTGTGTGTGTGTGTGTCATAACCTTTAATGTTTGTTGTGAATCTCATGTTTTGCTCTGTTGCGTCTGTTTCTCCTTTAAGAAGTCGGCCCCCAGGAGAAAATGCGCTGCCTGCAAGATCGTCGTCCACACCGGCTGCATCGAGCAGCTGGAGAAGGTGAAACACACACACACACACACACACACACACACACACACAGAAACACAAAGTTTATCACACATTTATCACCCTGATCACCACTGAAATGTACAGAAGCCCATTCCTGCCATTAGACAAAAAAAGAAGAAGACTGGACTAAAAAAAAAAAAAAATCCAACAAGTAAAGTCATTATAATGAAATTAAAAGTTATAAATATTGGATAAAAGTCTAATTTTTTTTTTAATTATCCGATATTTGTGTTGGATATTTTTAAGATTAAAAAGTTGCACTTATAAGATAATGTCAAAATCATTTTAAAAAGTAAAATATATGAAATAAAAGTATAGATTATTGGATGGAAAGTTAAAAAAAATGTGAATTTCATTATAATTTATGAGTCTAAATGTAGAAATTATAACATAAAAAGTCAAAATAATGGAATAATGGAATAAAAGCTCAAATTTATAAAGATAAATGATTTTATGCAATAAAACATCAGATTTATTGTTAAAAAAAAAATGAAGTCTGAGAAAAACTTTAAACTCTATTAAGAAGATTTTTTTTTTTTTTGAGAATTGTGAGTTTAAAAAGTAAAATTAATGTCAATTTGATAAGAATTTATGAGTTTAAATGTAGAAATTGTTAGATTTAGTTATAAATATGAGATGAAAAGTAATAATTAAAGGTTTTAAATTTTATTCGTAAGATTTTAAGTTAAATTAATATGATAAAGATGTTAAAAATGATGAGGTTAAAAAGTCCAATTTATCACATCATGTCAAAAATATAAGTGAGTTTATAAGTTTTAATCTAGAAATTGTTACATTTAGACATAATAATGAGATGAACAGTAATAATAATTGGTAAAAGTTTAATTGCACAGATTTGAAGTCAAATCAGTAAGAAAAAAAATGTAAGACATTTTGTCAAAATTATACCATAAAATGTCAGATTAGGCAAAGAAAGTAAAATTAATGTGAATTTAAGAGGAATTTATGACTGGAAATGTGAAAAATATAACATTATAAGTCAAAATATGACATGAATTTAATTTGCTGTCCTATCAAAACTTATTATTATTTGCTTATAAGCTTGAAAATGCAAATAATAGTAAAAGATATGAACTGTTTCTGTGTGGTTAATATTCAGACCACTAGATGGCGCCTTCTATATTAATTATATCGAGAGTTTTCTGAAATTATCCCTTTTTAGTGACTTTTTTTTTTAATCTGGCTGCATCAGGCTTCCGTACAAAAGTTTGAACGTGGAATAATAAAACTTTTTTTCTTCTTCCAGATCAACTTTAGATGCAAACCGACGTACAGGGAGGGTGGATCCCGCTCCCTCAGAGATGTAAGAGTGTGTGTGTGTTTAAGTGTGTGTGTGTGTATATGTGTGTGTGTGTGTGTGTGTGTGTAGAGATTTATTATCTGAAACAAGTCGTCTTTTTTTTTTCTTTTCCAGCAGAACATTCTGAGACATCACTGGGTTCACAGACGGAGACAGGAGGGGAAATGTAGACAGTGTGGAAAGGTGGGAACACACACACACACACACACACACACACACACTTATTTATGCTTGTCACACTATATCCTCACTGTGAATCTGTGTGTGTGTGTGTGTGTGTGCAGAGTTTCCAGCAGAAGTTCTTCCACAGTAAAGAAATCATCGCCATCAGCTGTTCCTGGTGTAAACAAGCTGTGAGTTTCAGACTTAATGTTTCAATTTAAACATATTAAAGTTAATTTGAGCAGCTTTTGTGTCAAAATACTGTAAAATTAGTTATTAAAGGTGAGAAAAAAAGTGAGAAAATTAAAAAATAAGATGTTGTTTTCTCTCCCAGTTCCACAATAAGGTGACGTGTTTCATGCTGCACCAGATCGAGGAGCCGTGTTCTTTGGGGGCCCACGCTGGAGTCATTGTACCCCCGTCCTGGATCATCAAAGTCAGGAAACCACAGGTGCACACACACATACACTGATAAACCTCACCTAAGTGTGTGTGTGTGTGTGTGTGTGTGTGTGTGTGTGTGTGTGTGTGTGTGTGTGAGTGTGTGTGAAGAGTTCAGACGCTGAGAAAAGACTTCACTGAATCCAAATTTAAACTCTGAAAGAAAGAGTGTGTGTGTGTGACAGAAATGTGTGTGTGTGTGTGTGTGTGGTTTTGATGTGATATGAGTTGACACACGTCTGAGGAAACTGAGTAACACACACACACACACACACACACACACACACACGTAGAAAACACAGAAACAAACCGTCACATGCTTTGCTGCATTTTTAATTAGAGTCACAAGGGACACGGTGACAGCGAAGTAACCACTGAACTCTGTGTGTGTGTGTGTGTGTGTGTGTGTGTGTGTGTGTGTGTGTGTGTGTGTGTGTGTGTGTGTCTGCACCCTAGAGCTCGCTGAAGAACTCGGCGAGGAGAAAAAAGCGGACGTCTTTCAAACGGAGAACGAGCAAGAAGGGACTGGATGTGAGAATCAAACTGAGTCAGATTCACTAACGCTCACGAACGAACGACCTTTGACCTTTGACCTTTGACCTTTAATTCTGTCTCGCCGTTTTTTTTCCCTTCAGGACTCAAAATGGCGTCCGTTCATGCTGAAGCCCCTCCCCTCTCCGCTCATGAAGCCCATCCTGGTGTTTGTGAATCCAAAGAGCGGAGGAAACCAGGTCTGGTAGTTTCACTCTGCTGGAACGTTTCTGATTGGTCTATTTTCCCGTTCCCAGTAAAACGCCCTCTACTGGTTATAATCTACCTGGGTCTGTAACCAAACTATGAACCACGGGAACTTTTTAGTTCTTGGAGATGTTTGTGGGGCCTGGTGTTTTTTAGATTCAGCCTCTAGTGGACATTAGAGGAACTGCAGCTCTTAAAACTTGCATTTGTGCATTTTTCTTTTTTTTTTTTCGTATTTTGGCTCCCAGTTTATCGCAAATTTCCAGGAATCTCTTCCTTTATGTCCTAAAATTCACTAACTCTTTTCTTTAATTGTTCCTAAATTCTGGGATTCTCTTCCTTCTTTGTCCAAAAATTCCAGGACTCTCTTCTAAATTGTCCCAAAATTCCAGAAATCGTCTTCTTTGATGTCCCAAAATTCCAGAACACTCTTCTTTAATGTCACAACATTCCACAAAGCTTTTATTTTATGTCCCAAAATTCCAGAACGCTCTTCTTTAATGTCACAAGATTCCAGAAAGCTTTTATTTTATGTCCCTGAATTCCAGAAATCCTTTCTTCATGCCACAAAATTCCAGAACGCTCCCTTAAATTGTCCCAGAATTCCAAAACTATCATCTTTTATGTCCCTGAATTCCAGAACTGTTTTTTTTTAATGCCACAAAATTCCGGAACTCTCTTCTTTAATCGTCCCAAAATTCCAGAATGCTCTCTTACAATGTCCCAGAATTCCAAAACTATCATTTTTCATGTCCCTGAATTCCAGAACTCTTTTTCTTTAATGCCACAAAATTCCAGAACGCTCTCTTACAATGTCCCAGAATTCCAAAACTATCATCTTTCATGTCCCTGAATTCCAGAACTCTCTTCTTTAATCGTCCCAAAATTCCAGAACTGTCTCTTACAATGTCCCAGAATTCCAATACTATCATCTTTTATGTCCCTGAATTCCAGAAATCTTTTCTTTTATGTCCCAAAATTCCAGAATGCTCTCTTTCAATGTCCAAAAATTCCAATACTATCATCTTTAATGTCCCTAAATTCCAGAAATCTCTTCTTTAATGTCACAAGATTCCAGAAATCTTTTATTTTATGTCCCTAAATTCCAGAAATCTTTTCTTCAATGCCACAAAATTCCAGAACGCTCTCTTAGAATTTCCCTAAATTCCAGAACTCTCTTCTTTAATGTCACAAGATTCCAGAAATCTTTTATTTTATGTCCCAAAATTCCAGAAATCTTTTCTTTAATGCCACAAAATTCCAGAAATCTTTTATTTTATGTCCCTAAATTCCAGAAATCCTTTCTTTAATGCCAGGAAATTCCAGAATGCTCTCTTTCAATGTCCGAGGATTCCAATACTATCATCTTTAATGTCCCTAAATTCCAGAACTCTCTTCTTTAATCGTCCCAAAATTCCAGAACACTCTCTTGCAATGTCCCAGAATTCCAAAACAATCATCTTTTATGTCCCTGAATTCCAGAACTCTTTTCTTTAATGCCACAAATTTCCGGAACTTTTTTCTTTCATGTCCCTTAATTCTAGGATTCTTATTATTAGAATTATTATTCTAGAATTATTGTTTATCATGTTTTAATCTGCCAAAGGGGCAGATCGGTGAAATTTACCAACAGCTGAAGCATATTTTGGCGTTTAACCTCGCGTTTTTCAACAACATGGACACACTCATGTCTAATTCCTGTTTCTTGTGATTGGAAGTTCCAAATCACCAGAATAAATGAAATGAAGATTTCTTATCTGTGTGTTCCTGCTGAGGAGAAATCATCCAGATCTTCTACTGTGACGCATTCAGATTTAACTTGAAAAAATGTCCTTCACACGTCTATTTTTAGCGCCGTACGAGTCTTGGCAGAGGCGTTAGCAGCTGATTTATTTAAATCCAAATCTCTGAGCTGTGCGGCGTTTTCTGCTGCTGCTGTAACTCACCACAGGAGTCATTACGTTCAGCGCGCTGCCAACAACAGAAAGTTTAATTAGAAAGATGTCGACTCAAACGAGATAAGTGTTATCAGATGAAGAGCTGCATCTGCTGGAGTTAAACTGCAGAGATCTTTGTAATCACAGTTAAACGCTTTCATAAAACTTTCTGTTTCTGCAGGGAGCCAAAGTTTTACAGATGTTCATGTGGATCCTGAACCCTCGACAAGTCTTCGACCTGTCGCACGGCGGGCTGCGGGAGGCGTGAGTAACCACCGTCACCTTCACACACTTCCCACATGAGCAGAGAGTGTTTTTATTCTCAGTTTGTGCGTTTTTATAATCACCTGTGGAGGAAAAGAGAAGCTGATGGACGTTGCTCTTTATTCAAACACTGCGCTCATTATTTCAGCTTTTTTATTTTGAACTCTGCACAAATTACACCCACTCACCACCAATCAGCTCTCTCTCATTCCTCTCTCTGCTTTGTGTGAAATTTCAGCTTGGAGTTGTATCGTAAAGTGCCAAACCTGAGGATCCTGGCGTGCGGAGGAGACGGCACGGTGAGTCTTTCCTCTCTGTTACTAAACTCTCCTGACGTCGTCGCCCGCAGCTCACGGTTTTGTTTGCTCGTGTCACAATAGGTGGGGTGGATCCTGTCCACGCTGGACGAGCTGCAGATGAACCCCCAGCCCCCGGTGGCCGTGCTTCCTCTGGGAACAGGAAATGACCTCGCCAGGACGCTGAACTGGGGCGGGGTGAGTTTGAAGCCTCGGTTTCTGAGAACGACAGGACGCGGCGGTTTCTCTGAACTCTGCTCAGTTTGTCACATACGTCTGAGTTTATCACCTTTAATGAATAATATCTGATCATTTTTGAAGGTTATTACAAAGTATTTTTTGCTTATGAGTCAGATTCACAGATAAGGAGTTTTCATTTTCTCATATTATAAACATAGATATAAAGCAAAAGTACTGGATGTTCGAACAAAACAGGAAGATTTTCACCTCTACATTCTCATGTGTTGTAAAAATCACTAGCTTTATCTCTAAGTTGTCTAAATTGCATTTCTCTCTTCTTTATTAGTCCCTGAATTCTTGGATTTTCTTCCTTTTTTGTCCCAAAATTCCAGGAATCTCTCATTTAATGTCCCTAAATTGTATAACTCTCTTTTTTAATTGTCCCTAAATTCCAGAAATCGCTTCTTTGATTGTCCCAAGTTTCTAGAACTCTCTTCTTTAATGTCCCACATTTCCAGAAACCTTTTCTTTTATGTCCCTAAATTCCAGAAATCTTTATTTTTTATGTCCCTAAATTCCAGAAATCTTTATTTAATGTCCAAAAATTGCATTACTCTTGTTTTTAATCGTCCCAAGATTCCAGAGCTCACTTCTTTGATTGTCCCTAAATTCATTAACTTTTTTCCTCTATGTCCCAAAAGTTGGAACGCTCTTCTTTAATGTCACATAATTCTAGAAATTGCTGCTTTAATAATCCAAAAATTCCAGAACTCTCTTCGTTTCTGTCCCTTAACTCCAGAACGCTCTCTTTCGATGTCCCAAAATTCAGGAACTATTTTCTTTAATTGTCCCGAAATTCCAAAACTATCATCTTTTATGTCCCTTAATTCCAGAAATCTCTTCTTTCATGTCCCTAAATTTCAGAACTCCCTTTCTTTAATTGTCCCAGAATTCCAGGACTCTCTTCTTTAATGTCCAAAAATTCCAGAAATCTTTTCTCCAATGTCCCAAAATTCCGGAACTCACTTCCTTGATTGTTCCAAAATTCCAGAAATGTCTCTCACAATGTCCCAGAATTCCAAAACTATCATCTTTATTGTTCCAAAATTCCGGAACTCACTTCCCTGATTGTCCCAAAATTCCGGAACGTTTTCTTTAATTGTCCGGAAATTCCAAAACTATCATCTTTTATGTCCCTTAATTCCAGAAATCTCTTCTTTCATGTCCCTAAATTTCAGAACTCCCTTTCTTTAATTGTCCCAGAATTCCAGGACTCTCTTCTTTAATTGTCCCAAAATTCCAGAACTCACTTCCTTGATTGTTCCAAAATTCCAGAACTGTCTCTCACAATGTCCCAGAATTCCAAAACTATCATCTTTATTGTTCCAAAATTCCGGAACTCTCTTCCTTGATTGTTCCAAAATTCCAGAACTGTCTCTCACAATGTCCCAGAATTCCAAAACTATCATCTTTATTGTTCCAAAATTCCGGAACTCTCTTCCTTGATTGTCCCAAAATTCCAGAACTGTCTCTCACAATGTCCCAGAATTCCAAAACTATCATCTTTATTGTTCCAAAATTCCGGAACTCACTTCCCTGATTGTCCCAAAATTCCGGAACGCTCTCTTTCAGTGTCCCAGAATTCCAAAACTATCATCTTTATCGTCCCAAATTTCCACAAAATGTCTTCCTTCTCCTTTTTGTTCATAAAATTTCCAGAAATATTAAATATAAAACACGTGTAAAAGACGTGTATTATAGATGGAATCTCTTTTCATATTTTTGTCTCTATATTTAGGAATTTAGAGATATAATAATATATAATAATAATATAATATAAGTCATGTGAAGTTACTACAGGGAACACCAGAGAGATGTATAAAGACTTTGGAAAAAAAAAAACTCAGACTTTAGAAGTTATAGACAAAAATCTGAGATTAGAGTCTGAAGAAATCTGAGTATTTCTTGAGTATTTCTCTTAGACCTCCATCGTTCCCGTCGTTGAACCTGTTCTTACTCTTTCTCTTCGTTCGGTGACAGCGATTTTAAAAACCTGCTCTTTAAAGGCAGAGGAGTCTGCAGACGACTGCTTAAGCTTTTAAAGTAAATATAAAACCTCATTTCTCTGTAGGAGGACTCTTACAGCTCGGGAGTTTGAGAAGAGCTAAAGCACCAAGAATCTGCCCTTTGACACACACACACACACACACACACACACACACACACACTCAGCACTTAACACACTCTGGTTGCATAAGTTGAGCAGAGAAGAAGAAGAAGAGGCCTTTAGCGTCTCCCACATTCCTCCATTAGACTTTTCTTAGAGCAGTTATGTGGGCTCTTAGCAGAGAAATACAGAAAAAAAATCTCTGACTGAGTCACAGCTTTGCTAAATACCTGATCACACTCAAGTTATTTACTTTTTCTCTCTTTACTCTCACACACGGATCAAAACACATTATCCAGCGTAAAGTATCACAGATCAAAGTGTCAAATCATAACACTGACTGTGTCGAACTGAATCACACTGAACATGAAACACTCTACACATCAAACTGTATGTGGGTCAATGAGGTGACGTCCCCTTTTTTTGTGTTTCATCACATGTATTTCTTTATTCTATGAAACCTGTGTTATTTGAACACATCTTTAAACTATTAAAATATAACATGTTTTTTTGTGTTTTGGTTCCTCAAACCCCCAAAATGTCAGGTGGTGCAACCGTCCTGACAAGTATCCACAGTAATTAAACTCTAAAAATTGAATGTCAGTTATTGTAAATGGAAATTAAAAATACAGTGGCATTATTTTATGCTTGAACCTTTTTAAATAAAACATTCTTTGCAAATAAAAAGAATTTTAAAGCTGTTGAGAAANCCAATGTAATAATGTGAAATGTTATTTTAACATCAAATTATTTATCTTATTCGCAAATAAAAGAAATGAAACACACAAAATGAAAATGTATGAGTCACTACAGACACTTGAGAGATACTTGCCAATAATTTCACACAGAAAAAATAACAGGAACATATAAATATATTTTCATATATTTGGTTGCTCCACCTGACATTTTTGGGTGCTCAAATTAAAAATACTAAAAAATAATGAACCTAAAATCTTTGAAATGTTGGTCAACTACTGAAATCTGTTAAAAAACATAATTCTTCTCTCAGAACTATGTTTTTATCCATTTTCAAAGAACTTTTTAAAAATAAGTTTTCAGACCCTCTTTTTGTCATTGACCCATTTATCACATTTTACGTTTTCTCACCGTCTGTTTTACATCCTGGTATTTCTCTGTAAACATCGTCCCGTTTCTGTCGGTGCGTTTAAAAACAGACTCGTCCTCTCTTTGTTGAATGATGGAGTGAGTGAAGGTCGAGTGAATGATTCTGCAGGAACCAATCAGATAAGGTCCTGATGGGGGGGGGGGGTTACAGTGAAGGGGGGGGGGGCGTTTATCTCTGTGTGTGATTAGTGTAATTAGTTCGTCCTCTTTGTCCTCGCTTCCTGACTCCAGGCTTCACCAACATCTCTTTCTTTCTTTCTTTCTTTCTCTGTCTCCATCTTTCTGTCCTCCTCTGACCTCTCCATCCTTCTCTTTGGTCTGCATCATTTTCCTCATCCTTTCTTTCTTTTTCCTCCATTTTCTTCCTCCTCGTCCATCTTTTGTTTACCTTTAGTTTTCCTTTTGTTTCTCATTTCCTTTAATTGGTTTGTCTTTCCTTTTCTCCATTTACTTTCTTTATTCCTTTCTGTCTTTTCTTTCCTTCATTTTTCTTTTTTTTCTTTATATTTTCTGACCTTTCTCTTTCTATTATCCATCCACTCTCCTTTTCCTGTTCTCTTTTTTATCCAACCATTCTTTTCTTTTTTCTTACATCCTTTTATTCAGTTCTTTTTATTTTTTTATTCCTTTTCTCTGTTTTTCCCGACTTCTTCCCGCGTCATTTTCTTTTCTTTATTGTTTTTCATTTTCCAGATTTTCCAGATTTTTCTTTCTCTTTTTCTCTTCCTGCTCTTTCTCCTTTTCCAATTTTACTTTGTTTCATTTTTTATTTCATTTTCTCCATTTTCTTTCTCACCTTCTTTGTCTTTTCTTTCCTTCGTGTTCTTGTTATATTTTTTTATTTCTTATATTTTTCTGTTTTCTTCTTTTTATCCTGCCGTTCCTTTCTTCTGTTTTCTGTTATTTGTTTTGTCCCTTTTTCAATTTGTTTTCCTAACTTTTTTTCTTCCTTCCTTTCCTTTCTTCTTACACATCGTCTCCTTCCTCCATCTATTCCTTTAACTTCTTCTGTTTATCTTTATTTCTTTCCTCTTTTTTCATCCCTTTCTTTACCCTCCTCCTACAACCTTTAAAAATGTTTCTCTTCTCTTGATTTTATTTAAATTTTCTCACCTCTTGTTTCCTCTCATCCTTTCTTTTCTTTACTTGTTACCTCTCATCGTTTTCTCTCTCAGTCGTGTTACTCACCGGTTCATCGTCCTTTTTCTCTCTCAGTGTGAGTGTGAACGTCCCTGTGACTTACTGTGAGAGTGTGTGTGTGTGTGTGTGTGTGTGTGTGTGTGTGTGTGTGTGTGTGTGTGTGTGTGTGAGGCCCTGCTGATGAGTGCTACTATCATCAGATTGTTGTGTCCTTGTCTGCCTTTGAGTCCTCTTTACGCTTTCGAGAGCGGAGGATGAAGAGAACGACTGAAAGACAAACTGATGACGGACGAACGATTCATTAACCCTTTATGCCCCAAACAATCCTGACATCTATACCACGCTGTGTTTCAGAGCTTATAACTGAAGAATCATAAGGTCAAAGTTCATCAGTGACACCTCATTTAAAGGATTAAAGTCTCTAGTTTCAGAAAATGTCATGTTTTAATATGTGGCCAAAAAGTTCTGTTACCTCAGCTTTAATGTCTCAAAATTTCTGAATTAATTTCTTTAATGCCCCAGAATTCTAGAACTCTCTGTGTAAATGTCCCAGAATTCCAAAACCGCCACCTGTTAATGTCCAAGAATTCCAGAACTCTCGTAAAAATGTCTTAGAATTTCAAAACTCTATTCTTTATTCCCATTACATTCTTGTAACACTCTTCTTTATGGTCCCAGGAATCCAAAACTCTTCTTTTATGTCCTAGCATTCCACAAACGTTCTCCTTTGATGTCCCAGAATTCCAAAGCTTCCTTCCCCAATGTCCCCGAAATTCCTGAACGCTCTTTGTAAACGTCTCTGAGTTTCAGAACTTACGTCTTTGATGTCCCAGAATTCCATCGCTCTTTTCTTTAATGTCCCACAATTCCAAATCTTTCATCCTTAATGTCCAAGAATTTCATTATCCATTTTTCAATGTCCCAAAATTCCACAAATCTCGTCTTTCATGTCACAAAATTTTAAAACTGTTTTCTTTAATGTCCTAGAATTCCATTACTCTTATCTGTAATGTCCCAGAATTTCATTATCCTTACATTCAACTGATTTATCCAGGAAAATGTCTCATTTCAAGTTATTTAAAGACAAAAATTAGGTCTGAGTTGCTTGTAACAAGTAAAAAAAAATCTACCAAAAAGTTTCTTGTATTAAGACGTTTAATTTCAAGAAACTTTTAATTTTTCTTATCCTATTGGCAGCTTTTTTTTTACTTCTTACAAGCAACTCAGACCTAATTTTTGTCTTTAAATAACTTGAAATAAGACATTTTTGTGACCTGGTCTGGTGAAAGTCAAGAAAAATAAGACAATTTAGATTTTAGTTTTTGCAGTGTAAATTGCTACAGCTCTTACCCAAGACCACTGTGAACTATTGGTCAGTCTAGCAGGGAGCACTTGTTGTCTATCACAAGCTGTCCTGGCATGAAAACTCAACAGAAAACAATGGGGCCACTTCGGAAATGCTCTAAGACTGTGAAGCTGCTGTTATCGATGAGAACAGACACGACAGACAGACAAACAACGGACTTTACAGGAGAAATTTCACCACTTGGAATAATTTGATGAAACAACACTTTTGATATGTTTGAACTCTGGATTCCTCTGGTGGAAAGGAGAGTGAATATTTTACGTCTCTCTCTTTTGTTTCTGCAGGGTTACACAGACGAGCCGGTGTCTAAAGTCCTGTGTCACGTTGAGGACGGCTCGGTGGTGCAGTTGGATCGCTGGAATCTGGCGGTGGAGAAAAGTTCGGTTCAGGCCGAGGAGGGAACACAGAAGGTGAAATCATCCACGAACTCTGATATGAATAATTCCTGTGATGTTGACGCAGAAAAACTCACTCCAGCGTTTTTTCCTCAGCTGCCTCTGAACGTGTTCAACAACTACTTCAGTTTGGGCTTCGACGCTCACGTCACCCTGGAGTTTCACGAGTCCAGAGGTTGTAATTCTCACATTTATATTCCATTAATCCTCTTAATGCAAATATTAAACACAGGCTCATTCAGATTTTTGCAGAAACAGCTCACATTTTCTCACCGCTGATGTTTTCTCTTCGTTTTTCCAGAGGCAAACCCAGAAAAGTTCAACAGCCGCTTCCGCAACAAGATGTTCTATGCAGGAGTGAGTTTGATTATTATGATTGTTCACACAAACTTATGATTCCTCAAAATTCAGGAGTCATTTCTATCTTACTGTTATCTCTCTAAACTCTTCTTTGTCAAGTATATTTAAAAAGAAAAGTCTTCTTATATATATCACTAAAAATTGTAGTTTTGATTGCCCCAAACTTGTCAATTTTTATTTAACTTTTAGATCCATAACTTACGTAAGCAGGAGTTTCATTTGCATATCTTACTCTTTAATATTCAAAATGAATATTTTTAACATGTTGCCAGTTCTAATTCACAAGTAAAACAATTGAAGAAAAGATCACAACCTAACACGTTACAATCTATAATATACAAATCGCTTGATTTAAAAAAAACAACAACACTAACAGTCATAGACAGAACAACAAAAAGTTAGACAATAATTATATCAGTCAATTTTTTTCAATTCAATTCCATTTTTATTTGATTAGCATTGAAAGACCATTAGTTAAGTTGTATCCAAGAATAAGTAAATAAATGAAATAAAAAATGAATGAACTAACCATGATCTTTATTCACATCAACAAAGATTTTTTAGAAAAATAATGGTGCTTCATTTTTCATTAAGACATAAAGAGGATAAAAACCACTGGGAAATATTTTTGGGGAGGTTACGCTGGTGAAAAAAAAAGTTTCTGATTCTCATTTTTTTAAATTATTTTTGATGTTTTCTCAGAATTCTGAGATTGATGTCAGTTCTTGGAAATAAAAAGAGAGAATTCTGGTAATAAAATCAGAATTTTAAGGAGAAAAAAAAATCAGAGTTGAAAGATCTAAGTCAACATCAAAGTTGAAATTTTAACACCAAAATCAAGAATCTGTGACAAAAGTCAGAAATTTAAGATTAAAGTCATAAATTCTGAGATCAAAAGAGTCAGAGTCAGCATTGCAACCTCAAATTTAAGATTAGATTAGAAATTTTGACATTTAAGTCCAAAATCTGAGATTAAACGTCAACATCAAAGTCAGAATTTTTGAAACCAAAATCAGAAATCTGTGACAAAAGTCAGGAATTTTGCATCAAGATCCAAAATTTGGAAACAAAAGTCTGAGTGGTCGTTAGAATTCTGCCATCGAAGTTGAAATCTCAACATCAAAGTGAAAGTCAGAATGTCACCTTTGTATTTTTTCTTTACTCCACTTTTCATTTTTTCCTCATATTTTTCCACTTTTCTATATTTTGAATACTAACTTTTTTAGATTCTTTTTTTTTTTTTTTGCATACTGTATAGATTGGCATGGCAAATGTTCTTGGCAATAAAACCAGATTCTTATTCTGAGAATTCTGTCAACAAAGTCAAAAATTCAACACCAAATTCTGTATTCTGAAATCAAAAAAAGAAATCCAAAATCAAAGACTGATCACTGAGATCAGGGTCAGATTTCACAGATTAAATATTCAGTGAAGTACAAAGACTTAAATGATGGCAGGGTAAATGGAAAGTAAACATGTAGAGATAAATGTTCCTTTAATGAAGAAACTTTAATGATTCTGTTCAATTATTCACTGTTTCTGTGTGTGTGTGTGTGTGTGTGTGTGTGTGTGTGTTTTCACAGGCTGCGTTCTCAGATTTCCTCCAGAGAAGCTCCAGGGATTTGTCCAAACACGTCAGAGTGGTGGTGAGTGTTAACACTCTCCGTCTGTATCACTTTTCCGTGTCGGCGTGTCAGCGTGTCAGCGGGTCGCTCGGCCGATTACACGAGTTCGTCCTTCAGCTGCTCTGGTGACACGCGGCGAGCTGAAGCGTCCTTCAGGGAAACACGAACGCTCAGCGAAGCCGCCACACGGCTGCTGACCTCTGACCTCTGAACAGGAACAGAGATAAACACTCAGGACTTTTTCCAGAAACTCTGATTCTTTATGTGACAGGAGAAAACCTCCTCCAGGAATTCAAACAGACAAAACAGATCTAAGACACTGATTTATTTCCTTTTTATATCGTTTATCTTTTATTTACAAAATCAAAACATTAGAAAATGAAAAGATCTTGAAGTATAAATCCTCCCTCTCTATCACACGGTGCTGAAATGTTGCTTCTAAACTGCTGCTGCTTGAATGTTCCAAAATTCTAGAGCTCTAATCTTTTATGTCCCAGAGTTCCAGAACAATCTGCAACTGCTTCAATGAACCAAAAAGTTCTGTCACCTCAGCTTTAATGTCTCAAAATTTCGGAATTAATTTCTTTAATGCCCCAGAATTCTAGAACTCTCTGTGTAAATGTCCCAGAATTCCAAAACCGCCACCTGTAATGTCCAAGAATTCCAGAACTCTCGTAAAAAATGTCTTAGAATTTCAAAACTCTATTCTTAATTCCCATTACATTCTTGTAACACTCTTCTTTATGGTCCCAGGAATCCAAAACTCTTCTTTTATGTCCTAGCATTCCACAAACGTTCTCCTTTGATGTCCCAGAATTCCAAAGCTTCCTTCCCTAATGTCCCTGAAATTCCTGAACTCTCTTTGTAAATGTCTCTGAGTTTCAGAACTTACATCTTTGATGTCCCAGAATTCCATTGCTCTTTTTCGTTAATGTCCCAGAATTCCAAATCTTTCATCTTTAATGTCCCAGAATTTCATTATCCTTTTTTTCAATGTCCCAAAATTCCACAAATCTCATCTTTAATGTCACAAAATTTCAGAACTCTTTTCGTTAATGTCCTAGAATTTCATAATTCTCAGATATGATGGCATGGAATTTCTTAATTTCCATCTTTAATGTCCCAGAATTCCATTGCTCTTTTCTTTAATGTCCCAGAATTCCAAATCTTTCATCCTTAATGTCCCAGAATTTCATAACCCTTTTTTTCAATGTCCTAGAATTCCACAAATCTCATCTTTAATGTCCCAGAATTCCATAATTCTCATCTTTAATGTCCCAGAATTCCACAAATCTCATCTTTAATGTCCCAGAATTCCATAACTCTCATTTTTAATGTCCCAGAATTCCAGAACCCACATTTGTCATGTCCCAGAATTCCAAAACTTCCTTCCGGAAAGCTCCAGAATCCCATAACTCTTATTTTGAATGTCCTAGAACACTATTTTTTTAAAGTCCCAGAGTTCCAGAACTCCCTGAAACATCCCATAAATTCAGAAATAGATCCATAAAACCTCAGGCCTGGAAAACTTCACATTCTTCGCTGTTTCTGCTGCTGCGGCGCCTCCTTCAGGGCTGGTGCAGATCTATGTGGGCAGGTCTGACCTTTGACCTTTGACCCACCTTCACTCTGAATCACTGATCTGTGTTAAAGTGAAGAAAGAACATTAAAGTTTTTTTTTTTTCTTTGTGTCTGTTTCTCTCAGTGTGATGGTACCGACTTAACTCCAAAGATCCAGGAGCTGAAGTTTCAGTGCATCGTGTTTCTAAACATTCCCAGGTCGGTGTTTTCTCACACTCCTGACGACCACAAACAGCTGAAGGTGAAATGAGTGTGTTTTTAAACGTGTGTGTGTGTGTGTGTGTGTGTGTGTGTGTGTGTAGGTACTGTGCAGGCACCATGCCGTGGGGAAACACAGGAGACCACCGAGACTTTGAGCCTCAGCGCCATGACGACGGCTGCATCGAGGTCATCGGCTTCACCATGGCTTCGCTGGTGAGAGGAACGAGAGAAGAGAAGAACAGAAACACAAAGTTGTTAAAGAAGAATCATGAGCTCTTATTCTGTCTTTGATGTAATTCCCTTTCTCGTCCACTAGGCGGCGCTGCAGGTTGGTGGTCATGGGGAGAGACTGCACCAGTGCAGAGAAGTCGTTCTTACTACCTTTAAGACTGTGCCTGTTCAGGTGAGGACACAATCAACTGTATTATTTCATATAAAATAAAAGAGAATAAGATATTACTCTTTACTTGATGCATTGGAGGTTTTTATCCACCACTTGCACATTGGACCTTATTTTGTGTCTGTAAAACTTTAAAGAGGGGGTTATCTACTTTCTAATATTGTAAAGATGCATGGAAAGAAAAAGTGGTGGATGTTCAGACGGCATTTGTGCAGATTTAAAAAACCTGGACATTTTCACATCAGCCACAAATCTACAGGTGGGCTCTGTTGGGCCAAGGTAAACTTCCTGTTCATTACATCCTAAGATTCTGGAACTCTCTTCTTTTAAGCCCCAGGATCCCGAAACACTCTTCTTTAATGTCCTAAGATTCCGGAACTCTCTTCTTTAGCATCCCAAGATTCCGGAACTCTCTTCTTTTGCATCCTAAGATTCCGGAACTCTCTTCTTTAGCATCCCAAGATTCTGGAACGCTCTTCTTTTGCATCCTAAGATTCCGGAACTCTCTTCTTTTAAGCCCCGGGATCCCGAAACTCTCTTCTTTAATGTCCAAAGATTCCGGAACTCTCTTCTTTAGCATTCCAAGATTCCGGAACTCTCTTCTTTTGCATCCTAAGATTCCGGAACTCTCTTCTTTAGCATCCCAAGATTCCGGAACTCTCTTCTTTTGCATCCTAAGATTCCGGGACACTCTTCTTAAGTATCGTAGGATTCTGGAACTCTCTTCTTTGAAGTCCAAAGATCCCAGAACTCTCTTCTTTGGCATCCCAAGATTCCGGAACTCCCTTTTTTAGCATCCCAAGATTCCGGAACTCTCTTCTTTAAAGTCCCAGGATTCCGGAACACTCCTCTTTAATGTCCTAAGATTCCGAAACTCTCTCCTTTAATGTCCCAAGATTCCGGAACTCTCTTCTCTAACTTCCTAAGATTCTGGAACTCTTCCCAAGATCTTCCTAAGACTTACTGAAATGATGAAGTCATCATATAAAGATCTCCTAACCGGTTCAGGATATGTTAGAGATGCAGGCCTCAATTCCCAAGGTCTGGCCAATCAGAGGGAAGGGGGCTCCCTTAAAGAGACAGGAGTATAAACGAAATGTTACAGAAAAAGGCTGAAATAAGGGTTTTCTAAAACGCCAGAGAGGGAAAAATAGGGATATTTTCCTTCTTATTACTGCTACAGGTGCTTCAGAAGGACAGAATAGAGACCAAAATATAGCACAAAACCCCTCTTTAATGTGAGATATTACCTTTGATTTCACATAAAAGTATCTTTTAGTTAGTTTAATGGGACATTTTGACCAAATAAATACATGATAAATTGTAGTATGACATATTCAAAGGGGACATGTTGGTAAAAAACATCTTTTTGAGTTTTTTTACTGATTATATTTACTTTTTTTTATGTATCTGAAAACATCTTCAGAGCTCCTCTTTAAAATGTGGTTCATGGATTTACTCTGATTTTTAAATAACCAATAGGACTCATCCCTGCTCCTCGCTCAACCTCTGTTTAATCATTTGCTTTTAACATCCATCCCTCTGTGTGTGTGTGTGTGTGTGTGTGTGTGTGTGTGTGTGTGTGTGTGTGTCCTTGTAGGTGGACGGAGAGCCGTGTCGCCTGTCACCCTCAACTCTCCGCATCTCCCTCCGAAATCAGGCCAACATGGTCCAGAAGAGCAAGAGACGCACCTCTGTTCCTCTGCTCAACGAGTGAGTCACACACACACACACACACACACACACACACACACACACACACACACAGGCTGGTGTAGAAACTCAGGAACTAGGCCAGCAGTGTTGTAAAAGCCCGGCTTGCACTGAGTGAGTCATACAATCTGTTCAGTGGGAGCTGACATTCACTCCTCTCTGATCAGCCCGCCAAAATAAAAGCACAATCAGAAGAGGGATCTATCTGTGGTTCACCCTCATCTTTCAAAATAAAAGCATTGAGGGTTTCTGGGCTCACACACACATGGACATGTTACATCCAGCTGAGTAGAGAGCAGGGGCGGATCTAGAGAAATATTTATCCGGGGGGGCAAGATAGGAAGAAGTCTACGTACTGGATCATTTAATTTAATATAAACCCGAAAAAGAGACGTTTACAAACATTTATTTAAAACACTCCCTCTCTATTTGCCAATTTCAGTTAAATATACAAAATAAAAATCTGGCTTTGTTGAGATATTTCCTTTCTTCTTCTTTTTTTCTGAGCATAAAAAGTCCAAAATTTTGAGATAAAATAGTAAAACTTAAAGTATGCACCATAATTTTGACTTTTTATCTCAAGTTTCGACTTTGATGTCTCAAAATTTGTATTTTTTTCTGGTTCAAAGTTTCAACTTCTGCCCCATAATTTTGACTATTTCTGTCAAAATCTGACTTTTTGTCTCAAAACTATGACCCTTTTATTTCAAAATTTCAATCTTTAAAATCACAAATTGATTTTTTTCCCTCAAAATTCCAACTTTTGCCCCCAAATTTGACTATTTCTCTCAAAATATGACCCTTTACCTCAAAATTTTGGCTATTAATGTCACAATTTCAGGTTTTAAACTCATATTTGATTTTTTTTTTTTTTCGAAATTTCAACTTTAACTGAATGATTTTGACTTTTTCCTTTCAAATTTTGACTTTTTATCACAAAATTTTAATGTTTAAACTCAAAATTTGAAAAATAAAATCCTCAAAATTTTAACTATTGCACCATAATTTTGATAACTTGTCTTAAAACTTGACTTTTTCATCACAAAATTTTGAATTTGATCTTTTTTGTTAAAAGATTCTTTTGCCCTATAATTTTGACTATCCATATCAGAATTTTGATTTTCTCGTCACAAAAGTTTGACTTTTAAAATTCAAAATTTCGATTTACTTCTCCTAATTTTGACTTATCTCATTGTCAGTCTGTGAATTTTTATCGCCTTAAACTCATTCTCACATCATCTCATTCACTGCAGCTGGTATTTCATAGATTTTTCTGATGAGTTTTAACTTTTCTTTGAATTAAATCTTTATAATTGGGGTGGCAGGGTTTTGTTTAAGATGGGCATCTGCCCCCCTGTGCCCCCCTCCTTAGATCCGCCCCTGGCAGAGAGAGTTTCTTGGTCGTCTTTTCCTCTCTGAGTCTTTCTGTGTTCACTAACTCTGCTCTAACGCAGCAGTTTGTGTTTTTTTCTGTTTTTTTTCTGTGTGTTTCTCTTTAAACTCTCTAAAAACAGACTGATAAAAACAAAAAAAGGGATGAAAACAGAGTCACAGGTGGAAGAAAAATAACATCGACTGTAGAGTCTCTGCTTCCTGTTCTGCTGCTGTCAGTGTTTGTCCACTTACCTCTCTCCTCCTCCTCCTCCTCCTCTTCTCCTTCCTCCTCTTTTTTACCTCCACATTGATTATTCATCATTTCATTTATTTACCTTCTCTCCTCTCTTCATGTCGTTCTCTCCTGTGTGGTTCTTGTCCTCCTCTCCTCTTCACCTTTTTCTTTCTTTCTTGTTTCTTCTGCTTCTTCCTTTTTCTCTTTCTCGCCTCCTTTTTCCTTTTTTCTCCTTCACCTAATTTTCATTTTCCTCCTCTCTAACATTCTTCACGTCTCCTCTCTTTTGGTTTCCTCCTCTCTCCTCTCTGTCACACACTCCTCTCCTTTCTTCTCCTTTCCTGTGTGTGTGTGTGTTTTTCTGTGTGTGTTTTTCTGTGTGTGTGTGTGTGTGTGTGTGTGTGTGTGTGTGCTGCGGTAGTATTCAGAAGGTGTGTGCAGCTGATCTGCGCCGCCTCTCTGCTCCCCCCGACTCCTTCTCTGTGTAAGTACCTGAGCCTCTGTCACTGTGTGTGTGTGTGTGTGTGTGTGTGTGTGTGAGGATGTGTGTTTACAGGTTCGACTGATACCTGATTTCATGACATTCTAAAACACAATAATTCAGCCTCAATTTACACGTTTCCAGCTACAAAATCCCATTTTCAGCTTCTTCAGCTGCATTTTTCATGAATTATTTCACGTTTCTTGTTGGATTTTGTCATGAAATCAGTTAAAATCTATAAAATCACTTATTAGTTATAAGTTAAAAGTAATTCTTACTTTTCCTGAGTGGTTTGTGACACTTAAATGACTCTAAAACGAGTCTTTGTGCTCGTTTTCTCTGATTAAAGGGACAGTGAGGACTTTTTCAGTGATCTGAAAAAAAGACTTTTTTTTTTTTTTTTTTTTAACTTTATTTTTTGAACCTTTTTAGTTTACAGAACACATAACAAAACACCAATCCCACCCACCCACTCCCAGATGGCCAACAAAAGAGAGAGAGAAACCCCCCCCCCCACACACAGCTATTGAAATATACACAATTATAATAATAATAATAATAAAAATAATAATAATACTAATAATAAAAAGACTCATTTTTCACCAGCGAGCTAGCGGCTAGCACACAGAATAACAGCTAGAACAGGAATTAGAGGCTAAAACACAGGCTAGAAGCTAGATCCTGAGCTAAATGCTAAACCACTAGCCAATGGCTAAATCACTAGATAGAGGCTAAAGCATGAGCTAAATGCTAAACCACTAGCCAAAGGCTAAATCACTAGATAGAGGCTAACACCCCAGGATTCCAGAACTCTCTTCTTTAATGTCCCAAGATTCCAGAACACTCTTCTTTAACATCCCAATAGTCCGGAACTATTTTCTTGACAATCCCAAGATTCCAGAACTATATTCTCTAACGTCCCAAGATTCTAGGACTCTTTTCTTTAACGTCTCAGGATTCCAGGACTCTCATCTTTGGTATCCGAAAATTCTGGAACTATCTTTTTTGGCATCCTAAGATTCGGGAACTTCCATCATTAACGTATCTGTGTTGAGCTAAATACTAAACCACTAGCCAAAGGCTAAATCACTAGATAGAGGCTAAAGCATGAGCTAAAGGCTGAAAAAGAAAATTATAGGCTAAAACACAAGCTATCGGCTAAATCCATGGCCAGGGGCTAACACAGGAGCTAAAGGCTAAAATGTGGGCTGAAGGCTAAAACACAAGTTAAAAGCTAAATTGAAACATGAGCTAGAGGCTTTAACAAAAGCTTAAAGCTACACATGAGCCAACGGGCAAAACAGGAGCTTAAGGCTAAAGCACAAGCATTAGGCTAGAAAACAGGCTAAAGACTAAAACACTAACTTAAGGATGACACACAAGCTAAAGGCTATGACATGAGCTAAATGCCAAAAACACAAGCTTAAAGCAAAAACACAAGTTAAAGGGTAAAAATGAGCAAAAGGCTTAAGCACGATCTAAAAGCTGAAAAAAAATGGCCTGAAAGCCAAAACACAAACTAAAGGCTAAAACATAGGCAAAAAGCTAAAGATACGGGTTGAAGGCTAATACACAAGCTACAGTCAAAACACAAGCTGGTGGCTAAACGCTAAAACATCAGCCAAAGGCTCATACAAACGCCAAAATCTGAAAAAAACAAATAACAGGTCAAAACACAAGCTAAGGCTAAAACATGAGCTATAGACTGAAACCATGGCTAGAGGCTAAGAAATCAAGTTAGAGGCTCAAACGAGAACTAAATGCTGAAAAAACAAAGCTAGAGGCTAAAACACGAGCTAAAAGCTTTAACACAAGCTAAAAGCTAAAAAATGGTCTAAAAGCCAAAATACAAGCTAGCGGCAAAAACATGGGCTTATGGCCCAAATAAGAGCCAGAAGCTAAAACACAGGCTAGGGGCTAAAAAATGAGCTAGAGGCTAAAAGCTAAAGCACAGACCAAAAAAATATTAAACATGGGCTAAAGGCTAAATTATGATATAATAGCTCAAACACAAGCTAGAGGCTAAATCACAGGCTAAAAAATGGACTCAAGGCTCAAATAAGAGCTGGGGGCTAAAACAAGGGCTTAGCTGTTTGTTTTAATGTTCCAGTAAAAAGTTAAACTGGCAAAAGTAGCGTTAAAAAGTAGATCTTTTCTACTTTCACTTTCATTTTCATAACAAATGCATCATTACAGTTTGTGTCAGTCACCATTTTCCACTCTACACAGATTTCCCTCACTGTCCTTTTAAACAGATTTCCCTTACTGTCCCTTTAAACAGATTTCCCTCACTGTCCCTTTAAACAGATTTCCCTCACTGTCCCTTTAAACAGATTTCCCTCACTGTCCCTTTAATCAGATTTCCCTCACTGTCCCTTTAAACAGATTTCCCTCACTGTCCCTTTAAACAGATTTCCCTCACTGTCCCTTTAATACGATTTCCCTCACTGTCCCTTTAATCAGCATTTTCAGTCACTGTCCCTTTAATACGATTTCCCTCACTGTCCCAATAATCAGCGTTTTCAGTCACTGTCCCTTTAATCAGATTTCCCTCACTGTCCCTTTAAACAGATTTCCCTCACTGTCCCTTTATACAGATTTCCCTCACTGTCCCTTTATACAGATTTCCCTCACTGTCCCTTTAAACAGATTTCCCTCACTGTCCTTTTAATCAGATTTCCCTCACTGTCCCTTTAAACAGATTTCCCTCACTGTCCCTTTAATTGGCGTTTTCAGTCACTGTCCCTTTAATCAGATTTCCCTCACTGTCCCTTTAATTGGTGTTTTCAGTCACTGTCCCTTTAAACAGATTTCCCTCACTGTCCCTTTAATCAGATTTCCCTCACTGTCCCTTTAATCAGATTTTCCTAACTGTCCCTTTAATCAGCGTTTTCAGTCACTGTCCCTTTAATCAGATTTCCCTCACTGTCCCTTTAATCAGATTTCCCTCACTGTCCCTTTAATCAGATTTCTCTCACTGTCCCTTTAAACAGATTTCCCTCACTGTCCCTTTAATCAGATTTCTCTCACTGTCCCTTTAATCAGCGTTTTCAGTCACATGATAAAGTGAAAGTATCAGTCGAACTCTTGTCGTCGTCTGGTGTCGTCGTCTGTCCGCAGCATGATGAAGCCTCTAAATCTAAATGTGCTTCTCGTCTGTTTCTGTTGGCGCTCTGAGCTGAATCACACCTGTACCTGCCTGCACCTGCCCCCCCCCCTCTGTGCCCCCCCCTCACTGTGAAGCTGCATGAATCTGCTCCAGGATCCATGTTGAATCTATTCTGTGTTGTTCTACAGGTCAGAGTGCTGTTTTTCACCTTGTTCTTTTTGCTCATCGCCCACCGTGTTTCTGACGTCGGCGCTCTGCCTCCACGCTCGCCGAAGCTGCAGCTGGAGGCAGCGTTGCCCACAAATATTGACTTAAAATGACTTTGTCCAGCTCGGAGCGCTTTATCTGAGACACAAACATTTAGAAAATAAAACTTTTTAAACAAACAGAGAAGAGGAGAGTTGATGTTGTGTGTGTGTGTTTGCATGTTTGCATGGACGTCTGTATTATCACCATGTGTCTGCAGAGTGTGTGTGTGTGTGTGTGTGTGTGTGCAGTATAAAGCTCATGTGTGTTTCTTTTCCAGTCCTCATGCCGTCCCAGATCGTCTGCGCCTTCGGGTGAATCGTATCAGCCTCCAGGAGTACGACCGGCTGCAGTACGACAAAGAGCGGCTACGAGACATCTGTAAGGATTTTATTATCAAAGACTAAACAACGAGACAAGATAAGAATCTGAACTTAACCAACCAGAGTGCAGCACGACTTCCCCTTTAAGAGGCAGAAACGTCAGACAGAACCAGACTCATGTTAGACAGAGCTTACTGTTTCCTGTAAGGTCAAGTAGATTCTCTAATCTCTGCAGGAGGATATGACGACCAATTGTAAGGTTACAGCAACAATTTATGTGTTGTAGAAATCCCTGAATAAACTCATCAAATAACCAAGAATTCCAAAACTCCATTCTTCAATGTCCCAAGATTCTGGAACTCTCTTCTTAAACGTCCTGGGATTCCTAAACTCTCCTCTTTTGTATCCTAAGATTCCAGGATCTCTCCTCTTATTGTCCAAGGATTCCAGGACTTTCTTCTTTAATACCCCAGGATTCTGGAACTCTCGTTTTTAACGTCCCAGGATTCCTGGAATCTTCGGATACAAAAAAAGAGAGTTTGGGAATCCCAGGACGTTAAGAGAAGAGAGTTCTGGAACTTTGGGACATTTAAGAAGAGAGATCCAGAACTCTCTTCTGTAACGTCCTAGGATTCCCAAACTCTTCGATACCCCAGGATTCTGGAATTATCCTTTTTTAACACCCCAGGATTCCAGAACTCTCTTCTTTAATGTCCGGAAATTCTGGAACTCTCTTCTTTAACGTCCCAAGATTCCGGAACTATTTTCTTTAACATCCCAAGATTCCGGAACTATATTCTCTAACGTCCCAAGATTCTAGGACTCTTTTCTTGAACGTCTCAGGATTCCAGGATTTTGTTTTTTCAATCCAGGATTCCGGGACTCCTTCCTTTGACATCCCAAGATTCCAGAACTCTCATCTTTGGTATTCGAAAATTTCAGAACTATCTTTTTTTTGGCATCCTAAAATTCCGGAACTCTCATCTTCAACGTCTCAAAATTCCGGAATTACATTCTCGACCGTCCCAAGATTCCAGGAGTCTCTTCTCTCACATCCCAAGATTCTGGAATTCTCTTATTTTAAGCATCCTAAGATTCGGGGAACTCCCCCTCTTTAATGTTTCAAAATTCCAGTTTCTTTCTTCTTTAACATCCCAAGATTCTGGAACTATGTTCTTGAACTTCCTAAGATTCCAGGACCCTTTTCTTTAACGTCCCAGGATTCTGGAACACTTTTCTTCAACGTCTCAAGATTCCAGGATCTCTCCTTTTCAACGTCCTAAGATTCTGGAACACTTTCCTTTAATGTCCCATGATTGAAGAACTCTCTTCTTTAATGTCCCAAGATTCCAGGAGTCTCTTCTCTCACATCCCAAGATTCTGGAATTCTCTTATTTAAGCATCCTAAGATTCGGGGAACTCCCCCTCTTTAATGTTTCAAAATTCCAGTTTCTTTCTTCTTTAACATCCCAAGATTCTGGAACTATGTTCTTGAACGTCCCAGGATTCCAGCATCTCTCTCTTTTGACGTCCCAAGATTCCGGAACTATATTCTTAAATGTCCTAAGATTCCAGGACCCTTTTCTTTAACGTCCCAGGATTCTGGAACACTTTTCTTCAATGTTTCAAGATTCCAGGATCTCTCCTTTTCAACGTCCTAAGATTCTGGAACACTTTCCTTTAATGTCCCAAGATTCCAGGATTCTCTTCTCTATCATTGGTCTCAAGCCTCAAACAAACCGACTAGAAATTTAGAAAACTTTTGTGCACATTAACATTATTATAATAAATCTGTAAGAGGCTGATCAGACTTTTTCCGTTTGTTTCTAAATCGTTTGTTTTTCTCGTCAGCGATCCCTGTCGGCATCGTGGTGGTGAGAGGAGACTGTGACCTGGAGACCTGCAGACTCTACATCGACAGATTACAGGAGGCAAGTTTCTCTCTGTCTCTGTCCTTTCACTCTTCCTCTTCTTCCTCCTCTTCCTCATGTTTTCATGGAGCTGGCTGCAGCCTCCTCTCTGTCTGTGAGCTTCCTACGAACGAATGAACGAATAAACGAATGAACGAGCAGCTCTCTCTGTGTCTGATGCTGAAAACTAACCGAGCTGCAAACATCTGTGCAAGTTTCTGCTGGAAATGCTTTGGCTGTTTGTTAACCTTGAAACCTGTCTGCTGTGCTTGCTAGGATTTACACCAGGCGCCATCTACTGGCCACAGAGTGCACTACCAGGTACATGCACTTATATGCTGCGTCTCTATAGATCCACTTTAGGAAACATTCCCACCTTTATTTAATATTTCTTTGACTTTTTTTTAAAGCTGACATCTTTGTTTATAGTCTCAGATTATTTTTTTGGCTTATTTATTTATAAAAACCCTTCAGATCGAGCTCCAAACACTGAGAGTTAAATTTTACAGATTCACACTCGTCCTGAGCTCCACTGCCTCATCGTCCTGATCGTCTGCTTCTTGTTTCTGATCGTTCAGCTGCTCAAACACAAAAAAAACCTTTAACCTTTTTCTCTGTCTGATTTTATCTTTCGTTTCCCCCCTCTCTTCAAATAACCAAACAGATTTTTAACAGTGATAGTTTTTCTTCTCGAAACACACGCATGAATGAAGCCAAAACATTTTATTTTTATTTTTATTTCCAGGACGAATGCCGCGGCGTCCCCAGGACCAGTTCGACCAGTAGACTCTCTCCAAACTGGAGTTTTCTGGATTGTGAGTGACGAAAACACAAAGAGCTTCTACTCTGAGCTTTGTTGTATTTTTTTTACCCTAAAAACCACTCTGAAATGTGTAAACAAACAGACATTTTCTGCTCATATTACACTTTAAATTACCTTTATAGATCCTTAATCTGTTTCTTTACTTGAGTTTACTTCCTCACTTTGTGCCCAGTGACCCTGTTTTTATTTTTGATATTCCAAGTCATGAAAAACCTGCCATAACTTGGTGAAAAATAATTGTTAGTTTACTTCTTCATGGGTCCAAAGAGGGCACTTTAGCATGTGTTTTGGCTCCAATAAAGGCAGTTTATAAGATTTTTAACCAGTTAAAGTGGCAGATTAGTGTTGTTCACCAACCTGAGAAAGTGAAAGTACACTTAAGGGTAAGTTTGGCACCAAGAAGGGCACTAAAATATATGATTTGGTTCCAAAGAGAGCACCTGTGCACTGGGGCTGCCACTTTATATTCAATACCTGAATAACCGAGCAGACAGGGGGACAAATGTTTGTAACCGAAGAGTAAATAAATATTTAACCCTCTGATGCATGAATTATGAAAGCCAGTGTCTGGATTTTTCCTTTGAGTGTTTTTATTTCAACATTCAACATAAAAAAAGAGTGAAATTAATGTAAACATAACTATTTTTTTGTTTGAGTTCCTTTCTTTTTTTTTTTTGGTAATTTCATGAATAATCTTTTTTTAATGCTTTGCAAAACATTTTGACTCTCTGTCATCTATTTTAACACTGAAAAATGTAGAGTTATTATGCTGTTTTACCCTCAAATGTTTGTCTATAACTTTTTTTTTTTAAATATATATGTTTGGAAAAAGATTTGAAAACATTTTTTCAGGTCCTAAGAAGAATAAAAATATCCTGACACAGGATAATGTGAATTTCCACCACTTGAAACATTGAATTCAGGAGTAAATAAGTTTTAAATAGGAGTCCACTGTAGTGACCACTATGCACCACAGGGTTAAATGCAATATATTGAGTGCAGAAGCAGTGGATGGTTTCATCCAGCAGAGGGCCCTCTCATTCAGTTTGATCGTCAAACACTTAAACTTCTCTCTTGACCTCAGTAAACAAAGAGTGCAGTGCATTTTAGATAAGTGGAGGACGAAAAATTTGATGTTGTTCTGTGCACAAGAAGGGACTTTAGGGCAAGTTTGGCACCAAGGAGTGCACTTAGGCAAGGGTTTTGGATTAAAAAGGGCACTTTTTCAGGTTTTGCTTCCAAGAGGGCAGACGTTTTGGCACTAAGGAGGGAACTTTTGCACATTTTGGCTCCCGGGAAAACAGTCAATCATGTTCTAAACAAGCAAAGGAGCTTATTTGTGGTGTTCTCCAATAAGGCGGGCACCTAAGCTTGAGTTTTGGCTCCCAAAAGTGGGGCACTTTGGCACATGTTTTGGGATAGAAAGTGCATTTTTTTCAGGTTTTGCTGCCAAGAGGGCACTTGTACAGATGTGTGAGCACCAAGGAGGGCTTTTGTAAAGTTTGGCTCCAGTGAGATGCTTCAGTGTATGTTTTGGGTCCAAGAAGGGAAGTTAATCACGTTTTAACCAGCTAAAGGTGCAAATTTTTGTTGTCTACCAACTAGGTGGGCACTTTTTCATGTGTTTTAGCTTCTAAAAGAGCACGTAAGCACATATTTTGGCTCCTAGGAGGGCACTCGTATGTGTGTTTTGGTTCCAAGGAGGACAACTAGGCATGGATTTTGGCTCCTTAGAGAAAAATTATGCATATTTTGGCTCTCAAGAGAACACCATAGCACATGTCTTGGCTCTTAAAAGAGCACTTAAGTGTGTTTTGGCTCCACAGGAGGCACTGTAGTCGTCCTTTTTGCACCCAAGAGGACCCTTTAGTGTGTTTTTTGGTCCAAGGAGGGCAGTTTATCATGTTCTAACCAGCCAAAGGGAAAGATCAGTGTGGTCCATCAACCAGGAAGGCACCTTAGCATTTGTTTGACTCCCAAAAAAAGGCACGAAAGCACTTTTTTGGTTCCAAGGAGGGCACTTATATGGATTTTAACTTGCAAAACTACACTTTAGCGGGTGTTTTAGTTCACCCAAGGGCACTTTAGCACATCTTGTCTCCAAAATAGGGAACTTTATTGTGCATTTTTCAACAATAAGGCCACGTGTGAGGGCAACCGCCACCTCAGCCCCCCCCTCTGTGCACACCACTGCTTCCTTTAATGCTGTGTCTGAAATCTTCACTCTTTTTAGGAATTAATCTTTTTCTCTATTAATAATCACTGTTTTATGAGTTTCTGGCCTTTTTTGACTTTTTTTTCTTGTGTTTACTTCCTAAAAATGCACTTTCAGGACAGTATAAAGATAGAGATTTGAGTATTGTTCAGATTTATAAATATATACATCTCCTTTCTGCAGCTACGTCAGCTGACCGCTTCTACCGCATTGATAAGGCTCAGGTAAACCGCCAAAATAAAAGCCTAAAATCATTAAGTTTATGTATTTTTGTTTCTGTTTGACTTCACTAAAGGTTTCACTTTGTTTTTTGTCTGTAGGAGCATCTGCACTTTGTGACAGAAATCTGTCAGGAGGAGGTTTTCATCCTGGATCACGAGGTCCCGGCGGTGAGCCAGGCGTCGTCCACGGGGATGCCTGATCTGGTGGTGGAGCCCACAACTGGGTGCGTTTTAGACGTGTGTGGGCTTGAAAACACATAAACTGTGGGTTTATGCCTCAGGGCTGCACGTCACAGTGAAATATTTATTCTCCAGATGAATCGAGCTGTTTTTTGATGACTTCATTTCCCTTGTTTCACCTGAAAAAGTGACTGTACTTATACAAAAATACCTTAAAATGCGTCACTGAGAAGCATTAACTTAAAAATGTTCTATTATTTTACTCTAAAAACTCACAAAACATTCATTTTCTATCCAATAAAAGCCCCGAAACCAACTTTCATAAACATAAATACACTTAGAGCTGATTTGAATATCCAACCTGAGGAAAACTCTGAATATCTTTTTGTTTTTTTTTCCACAGCACTCCATTAACATCAGAAGAACAAGGTAACACACACACACACACACACTCTCACACACTCTTGTTCTTGTAATAAGTTTGTTTTTTATTGTTTGAACTCTTCACCTCCAGAATCTCTTCGTCAGCTTCCTCTAAAATAATCTCCCACACTCTCGCTCTGTGAATAACCTCACTTATGCTTTTGAAGTTGACAACAAAAGTTTCAGTTCCTCAGAATTTTGTTCTGGAAAGTTGGAGAAGTTTGTAGTTGTTTACTGCTGCCACCTCGCGGGACTCTCCGCTTAAACCAGTTCCTCCTTGACCAAACGTGTCTGGACATGTTAGCGCTTTGTTTACTTTCAGTTTTTCTTTCTTGTGAACAACACTGAGTTTAATATCCACAGGGTTCAGAGTTCAGCTTTGTTTAGTTAAGACACAAGTCAAGTCGTCCGCATACCTACAGATAAAAAACATGACTCATCAAATACAAACAATACTCAGTCTAAAGTGCAGGTATAGTCGTAGACGGTTAGTCTACCGTTACCTAAGGAGTCATGATCTGACTTCAGAGTCATGTGTGAGGCCCTCAGGGGTCCTCATTGTTGTTTTTATGAACATACAGGTGTCATTCTTGTCTTTTAATATCTTGACGTAAGAAATTTTCTGGACTTGTCAGCCAGATGAAGCTCAAATTAAGTCTAAAAAGGCTAAAAATAAGACATTAACACTTGTTTAGATTAAATATCTTCCTAAAAATCAACTTTGTTATGGGGCGTCAACCAGTGAGGAGCATTCCTCAATTTTCCTTCATGTCCCTTCATGTCCCTTCATGTTCCTTTATGTCCCTTTATGTCCCTTCATGTTCCTATGTCCCTTCATGTCCCTTCATGTCCCTTTGTGTCCCTTCATGTTCCTTTATGTCCCTTCATGTCCTTTTATGTCCCTTCATGTTCGTTTATGTCCCTTCATGTCCCTTCATGTTCCTTTATGTCCCTTCATGTCCCTTCATGTTCGTTTATGTCCCTTCATGTCCCTTCATGTTCCTTCATGTTCCTTAATGTCCCTTCATGTCCCTTCATGTTCCTTATGTCCCTTTATGTCCCTTCATGTTCCTTTGTCCCTTCATGTTCCTTTGTCCCTTCATGTTCCCTTATGTCCCTTCATGTTCCTTTATGTCCCTTCATGTTCCTTTGTCCCTTCATGTTCCCTTATGTCCCTTCATGTTCCTTAATGTCCCTTCATGTCCCTTAATGTTCCTTCATGTTCCTTTATGTCCCTTCATGTTCCTTCATGTTCCTTATGTCCCTTCATGTTCCTTTGTCCCTTCATGTTCCTTAATGTCCCTTCATGTCCCTTAATGTTCCTTCATGTTCCTTAATGTCCCTTCATGTCCCTTAATGTTCCTTCATGTTCCTTCATGTCCCTTCATGTTCTTTAATGTCCCTTCATGTCCCTTAATGTTCCTTCATGTTCCTTTATGTCCCTTCATGTCCCTTCATGTCCCTTCATGTCCCTTTATGTTCCTTTACGTCACAATAAACCAATAGTTTAATCACTTTTTGCGATAAAGATTTCAGTTTAGAGAAAGAAAAACCAAATCCACTCAAGTGTTGAAGCCTTAGCATCTGCAAGAAATAGCTTTTTGACTTTATATGTGTCACATTCGTCTGTCAAGTCCAGAAAATGTCTTATACCTAAACAAATGTATCATATCAGTTGGTTCCACGTAAATATATTCGTTCGGTTAAAAGCAACAATTTTCAGGTCACCTTAGTTGAACTTAGGAAAGATCCGTCACTCACTGAGAGGTCGCCGAAACTGTGTCATCAAAACTGTTAACAAATACAATCGAGAGTGACACCAAAGACGGTGAAAATAGTGGACTACATGTTGTATTTTTCAGGAAGTGAAACAAAGCGTCTGTTGAACTTTATAAACTCTGCAGAATATTGAACTTGTGAACTGACAGAGTAACCTGGTTTTAGTGAAGTTCGTGCATAAACACATTCTTTAACTTTACTCACCGTGAGTCATCGTTTCTGCAGCCCTTCGTAGAAAAAAGAGGAAGTAAAAACAGACAAACAGGTGACGGTGGAAACTTCAGCTCTGATGAAATCTCATGTGATGATTCTTGTCTTTTTTTCATGTTCACAGTCCTGCTGAAAGCTGCCGGATCTGGAGATCTGTCGACGGTAAAGTCCCATCACACTTTATCGCTGATGAACAGATTGTTGCTATGTCACAGTCACACTCCCTGGAAACAAAATCAACAAGAAAAGATTCCATGACTCAACAAAAAAAATGGAATTTAAAGAAAATCTGAACAGTTGTAAAACTTCCCTGAGGAGTGTTTTCTTTGAATTTTAAAGTAAATTAAACGCTTTGTTAAATCAAACTGCAAAATCATAGAGCAAAATTATTAATAAAGAGATTTAAAAGTGAAATAAAATGATTTACTTCTGTATTTTGTTTGTTTTGTAGTGAAGCAGATACCTAAAAAAATCAGATATGATATATTTCTTGTATCACATTTGACACACCGGGCAATTTTGTGTACTTTTTTATTAAAGTTTTTTGGTAAATATACATTTATTTCATGCAGACAACACTAATTTAAGAAAGGAAAAGTAACTATTCCCATGTTATTCTTGCTGCAACCTCTTGAAAATAAAGCAATGACATTTTGAAAAGGGCCAAAATAAAACCTCAGCTGACTTTAGTGTTATAACAATCCTCAAGGTGGTAGAATATGTTTTTATAAATATTTTCAACAGGTTTTTAAAGCAACTATTTATCATTTTGATGAGATAGAAGTCTTTGAACTCGTATCAAATATAATACGTTTGGCTTTATAGGGTTAAAGCTGATTTTTCACACTTCCATCACCTTTTGAACTAAGAAGTAAACACTTGAAAGGTGTCAAACGTTTCAGCAAATGTGTCAAATGATTTTTTTTTTTTTTTAAATAGTGGCCCTCAGAGCGAGTTAGTGCTCATTTTTAATGCTTACATCAACAAGTAAAAAAATCTCTTTACGCATTTAAGTATTAACATTAGGACCACTTTAAATCTGACCTCCCAATATTGTTGTTCTTTTGTTTCTTGAATCGTTAAAGCCTAATTTTCCTTCTCATTCTCTTCTTCTTCTTCTGTTTCTGTCGGCAGATGTCTGAGTGCGTGCGTCGCGGCGTCAGCCTGTTGGTCAGAGACTCCGGCGGTTGTTCGTCGTTACACATCGCAGCTCAGAACGGACACACGGAGCTGGTCAGCTTCATCCTGCAGCAGGGTGAGAAACTGAAACCTGTCTATGAAACAAAATTAAAAACTAACCATCATGACTTTAAGGTAAATTAAAGTGAGTTTTAGAAGAAAATATAAAGGTGTTTGTTTCTGTTTCAGGTTCAAAGGTTCTTCTGGATTTAACGGACAGAGAGAAGTACGTTTGTTTCCTTCGATTTGTAATTTAAAGATTTTTTTTACGCATGTTTGAAGCTGCTCAGTTACACCAAACGTGATTAACATTCGTTGAATTTTGGCTCCAGACGATCATGGAAACGAGACAATTGAGAGGCAAACTTTCTTTTATCATGGTCACAACTTTCAGCTTTTAAACACTTAAAGAGACAGCTGCTGAAATGTAAGAAATGGTGGTCAAAATGGATTAAATATACAAGCTCAAGGAGACCTGAACTGCTTTAAATATGTTTTGTTACATGGCCTAGAGAACCAGCTATGAAATATTTGGATAATTGAAATTTCTAGTATGTTTAATGTTTTTTTAAATTGAGGAAGTTCTTATTATGAAAGGGAGAATGATAGATGGGAAAATGTATTTTGATTTGGTTGCACAAGGGATGTATGTGCAATATGTTTAATATACATGTTTTGTGTTTGTGTTACTCCCTGACAAAAAATGAAATTAAAAAAAAAAGAGACAGCTGCTGCAAAACTGTGTCAGAAATTTAAGATTTCAAGAAGCAGCTTCTACCATCTTAGATCTGGAATTAGTGTTTCTGCTGAAATAACACAAAAAAATTGGATAAATTTTGTAGAATAATCCCCAAAGAATTGCAACACAAGTCCCCAGTTATTGGTAATGTGTGTGTGGTAAAAAAACAACAGACTGTTCCTTTGATGCCTTAAGAGGTGAACTTGGTGTTTTGATTGGAGGCTGGGATATAGTGATGATGATAAACCATATGTAAATTCAATGGTTTACTGGTTTCTTAGCATTTTTTATATTGTTAAAAATGAAACTAAAGTAATAAGGACACAGATTGGCCTCAACTTCGACAATCAGGGATCTGTTTTGTTCACTAATAAAACTCAAAAAGTCAATTATTGGTTTTGAGTCTTTTTCTAACTCATCCAAAAATATATACTGTCATCCAGCTTCCTCTTTATTCTTTCTTTGTTAACTTTTCTGTGTGTGTGTTTTTGCAGAGGCGACACCGCGCTGCACAAAGCCGCCTCAGAGAAGCAGCACGCCGTCTGTCGACTGCTGGTGGAGGCCGGGGCGTCGCTGGAGAAAACCAATTTCCAGGTAAACGCAGACGTTGACACCGTCCTCCACAAACCTGCTTTAAAAACTCAGAGCTGAAACGAAACTCTTCAAACTTTCACTTTCTCTTCAGCGGTTCTAAATATAGACACAAAAGTGACACATTCACTCTCGCTCTATGAAAAAACGCTGAGTCGTTGTTCAGGGTTTGTTCTGGAAACTCTCTTATTGTACTTGATACGAGCCACATTCAACTGACAAATCCAGAAACGTTCTTATTTCAAGATACGAAAAGACGAAAATTATGCCTGATGCCTCGACTCGTGACATCACAGGGCAAATTTTTCATTTAAAGAAACAGAAAAAAAAAAAAAAAAGGAGTCACATGACTGAGGGTTCCGGAATGCTGAGTTCGAGAGTTCCGGAGTCCCTTTAAGTTAAAGACACAGTAACTGACATTAAGTCTTAAGGAGGGTTCCGGAATGTTGGACACCATCGTACCTTGAAGTTTCTTAAAGAGACAGTACCTGAAATGAGGGTTTTAACAACACCAGCCTGAGATAAGGGTTGAATTTTTTTTAAGCTGTGAATCACGTAAAACTATTTTGAATCTCAACTAAAGCAGTGTTTCCCAACTTTTTTTGCCTTGCCCTCTTGGCCTTCTTGTCACCATTAACACAACTGATTATTAATTTAAAAAAATGTCATCGACTTAATTTGAATTCTTAATTATCAAGCATTTTCTTTCTTCGCTCTAATTAAACATAAAAATAAATATTTTGCCTTGAAAAATAAATCACTAGTATACATGAATAAATAAAAAAATAAAAACAAAGTCAAAATTATCAACCTGCTCTAGTTATATATCACTCTTGTAACATTTACCATTAAAAAAACAGTTTCATTTTATTAGAGTGTAATTATATAAAGATACAAGGTTACAAAAAATAAATAAAGATACCAATATACAGAATAATGTTTAAGATGTTAAACTCAGTTAAGTTTTAAAGGAAACTGGGGGTGGTGCATTTCCTTTCAGCAAATGCAGGATGCTGAAATGCTAAGCCACAGCCCTTACATTAGCATCTCTGTGTGTGACACCCATGAGTTTTATTTATTAAGTTTAGATATTCATATATTAAAAAAAAGTCCTCTAAGATGGTATTTTATGACCCTAGAGGTAACATGACCTGAAACATAACAACTACCTGATATTTAACAAAAAGAAATTTGATAAAACTCAAATTTTAGAACCTTGTAAAAAAAGTGCTGAGCCCAAAATGCAACAAAAATAATACGATAAACCCCAAAATGTAAAAAAGTTGTTGTTTTTTGAGACACAAATTAAACTTTTTTGGTTTAAAATCCGTTACGTTATTGAGCAGTTGTCACATTTTGAGTTTTTAAAAAGATTTTATGGGTCATTGTAAAGAATGGGGTTTTAAAAAGGCATTTTTTTCAGTTGGGGCTTAAATGTGGGCCCTGAGTTGGAAAAGGTTGTGAACCACTGGATATATACTAAATACTGAATATAATAACTATAGTACTTCTTTTGAAATGGTGAAAATAATTATGAGTTTAACGAGTTGTAGATTTTTGTTTCAGTTTGTCACGTTTGTATCTGTGTTTGTTTCCATCAGGGTAAAACTCCAGCTGAAGAAGCAGAAGGCGACTCGGAGCTCACCACCTACCTGAGCAGACAAAACACATCTACTGTTCCCCACGAGGACTTAGAGACAGCTGTTTGAGGCACACACACACTCACACACACTCTTACACACACACACACACACACACTGTGTCGCTGTGGACTCACTCGCTGTGGAAACCAAACAGAGGAAACAGACTCTGGTTTTTATCGGAGCGAACTGCTTCAGCTCTGCAGAGGAGATTTTAATGCTCGACTATTTATTTGTATTTATTTATTCGTATTCTATTTATTGGTCGTGCTGATTGGTTGATTGAGTGGCTGATTGATTGATTGTAGGACTATTTAACAGTTCAGGATGTAAGTGCACTTTGAGCAGCCGTCAGGTGGTGAGTTCACTTGAAAACGTGTCTTTAATTTCTGGAACAGTTCAAAAAATGACTTTTCTCTTCGTTCAAAGGTTTTAGCTCGTCACCACACTGTTTATTATTTATTCCACCAAACGTTTGTGCCAAAGACATTACTCTGGTGTAGTGTCACATCTGTGTCAGATCATTATCCCACAATTCATCACTGTCAGAAAAACCCCAAACTGCTAGAGTTTAAACCAAATTATTAACAGTAAGGGCCTATGTCCACTTTAAAACCATGTTATTAACAGTAAGGGCCTGTGTCCACTGTAAAACCATGTTATTTACAGTAAGGGCCTGTGTCCACTTTAAAACCTTTTTATTTACAGTAAGGGCCTGTTTCCACTTTAAAACCTTTTTATTTACAGTAAAGGCCTGTGTCCACTTTAAAACCATATTACTTGTAGTAAAGGCCTGTTTCTACTTTAAAACCATGTTATTTTAAGTAAGGGCCTGTGTCCACTTTAAAATCATGTTATTTAAAGTAAGGGCCTGTGTCTACTCTAAAACCATATTGTTTGCAGCAAGGGCCTGTTTCCACTTTAAAACATTTTTGTTTGCAGCAAGGGCCTGTGTTCACTTTAAAACCATATTATTTACAGTAAGGGCCTGTGTCCACTTTAAAACCGCGTTATCTGCAGCAAGGGCCTGTTTCCACTTTAAAACCTTTTTATTTACAGTAAAGGCCTGTGTCCACTTTAAAACCATATTACTTGTAGTAAGGGCCTGTTTCCACTTGAAAACCTTTTTATTTACAGTAAGGGCCTGTGTCCACTTTAAAACCATGTTATTTGCAGCAAGGGCCTGTGTCCACTTTAAAACCTTTTTATTTACAGTAAGGGCCTGTTTACACTTTAAAACCTTTTTATTTACAGTAAGGGCCTGTTTCCACTTTAAAACCATGTTATTTAAAGTAAGGGCCTGTGTCCACTGACAGCTAAGTTTTTTTTATTCCATCATATCTTTTAAAAACTGACCCTGATATTTAAATTCAAAAAGCTGAAAGTATTTTTTACAAACGCTCCATAACTCCAGAGTAAAGCAACACATCAGTGCATTTTCAAATTAAATTGAAGTGTGTATCTGGTACTTCTGACCCAACAAAGCTTTTAACATGTGGTGTGTGTGTGTGTGTGTGTGTGTGTGTGTGTGTGTGTGTGTAATATGGTCCATTCCATATCAAACCTTCAGTGAAACGCTGCAAACAGACGAGGAAACAAAACTCGGATTTTTGTTCGCCGTGACCATGACTGCAAACTGTATAAGTGTGTGTGTTTGAGTGTGTGTGTGTGTGTGTGTGTGTGT
>RPOG01002590.1:16306-88002 GCA_008086565.1 Thalassoma bifasciatum | reverse complement strand
GATCACAACAGCTGTGGTGAAACACTGAGACGAGTGCGTTTGATTAATACACCTCGATGAATGCCTTTATTTTTAGCCCGGCGGGGCGGACAATGTGGAAACGCTTTTTATTACCCTTCTGCTCGGAGATGAATGGGCAACAGCAGAGAGAGATGTGGAGCCTCCACCTTCATCCGTCACTGCCAGATTGAGGTGTAAAGGATGGAGGAGTCGCCGGATTAGTTCGATCATTATTCCTACAAAGTTCAGAAAGCAGTCGCAGACACATTACTAATGGAGGAGATGCTATTTGGAAAGAATGATTTCCTCCGGCTTTCTCCAATTAGAAGAAATCTCAGACGGAGGCGGGAGAGTTGGAGTGGACGTGCAGGGCGGAGAAGTGCTGATATTTTCAGAGCCGAGGCGCCGAGGTGACGGGGTCAGAGCCTAACAATATATACCTGCAACCGGGAACAGCAGCTAATTGACTAAACGAGTTCACGTACATCTAAAGTCAAGGTGGAGGCCAAGGACGAGGGGGGGGTTCATCAGAGCAGGTGGAGTTTAAATCAGAGCTGATCACAGACTGCAGAGCTCGTCCTTTTCAGAGCAGGTGGAGGAGTGAAGTCCACTCTCTGTACAAAAGTGAAGCCAAACTGTGACGTCTTATTGTTTTTAAAGGCCTTTGCTAAGGAAGAGGATTAGGGCCACTGGGGAAAAAAAAAAGGTCTAGTTAAGTTTTTTTAAGTTTCTTCTAAAAAAAAAAGATCAGAATTCCAACTTTGTCTGCAGAGTTCTGAAGTTTTTTTTGTCTTTCAGGCAGAGACAGTGTGACTTTTGCTTTAGGCAGCAGGAGCCGGGTATGCTGACGTGATGTCAGATTAAGGTGCATTTTTACGTAAAGAGCATTCTGAGAAAAACAGGCAGAATTCCAACTTTTCTCTCAGGATTCCAACTTTTTGCGCGGAGTTCAGACTTTTTTTGCTGACTACTCTGACTTTAATCTCTGAGCTCTGACTTTAAAACCAGAATTCTGACTTTAATCTTAGAAATTTTGACTTTTTTTCCTCATTATTCTGACTTAAATAACAGAATTCTTACTGTAATCTCAGAATTCTGACTTTTATCTCCCAGAATTCTGACTTTAATCTCAGAAATTTTGACTTTTTTCTCGGAGTTCAGACTTTTTTTTCCTCATAATTCTGACTTTAATCCCAGAATTCTGACTTTAATCTTAGAAATTTTGACTTTTTTTCTCATAATTCTGACTTTAATCCAAGAATTCAGACTCTAATCTCAGAATTCTGACTTTAATCCCAGAATTCTGACTTTTTTCTCAGTTTAGTCTTTTTTTCTCATAATTCTGACTTTAATTTTAGAAATTTTGACTTTTTCTCAGAGTTCAGACTTTTTTTTCGCGTTATTCTGACTTTAATCTTAGAAATTTTGACTTTTTTCTCAGAATTCGGATTTTTTTTTCTTATAATCCTGACTTTAATCCCAGAATTCTGACTTTTTTCTCAGTTTAGTCTTTTTTTCTCATAATTCTGACTTTAATTTTAGAAATTTTGACTTTTTTCTCAGAGTTCAGACTTTTTTTTTCTCGTTATTCTGACTTTAATCTCAGAAATTTTGACTTTTTTCTCAGAAGTCTGACTTTTTTTTCTCATAATTTTGACTTTAATCCCAGAATTCTGACTTTAATCTTAGAAATTTTGACTTTTTTTTTTTTCATTATTCTAACTGTAATCCCAGATTTCGTGAAAACTTAACGTTGCAATCAGCCTACGGTGTCCCTGAGCAGTCAAACAACCCTGGAAATGATTGAACGGATGCAAAAAATATATAACAACATCTGAAAGTTTCAGCGTCAGTTGCAACTGGGGAACACATTTTTTGTTTAGTTAGATTTGACAGTTTTTTTTCTAGCATGTCAGGTTTTTTCTCTAGTAAAGTAACTAAAAAAAAGAAGCACAATAGGGTCAGAGAAAACTTTCTTGCATAAACATTATTCTAGTTACAAGAAACCTGACAAGCAATTTTTTCCCCTCAATGAACTTAAACACAAACTGTTGACTTTGTACCATAGTTTGTTCAGAGATGTTGACGATAAAGAGTTGACAAAACCTGTGAAGTCAGACTTTTGTGCACAGAATATTCACAGAGGAATCGATAAAGTGAAAAACTGACTCGTTGAGTTTCTGTGTAAAGTTTGGTCTCATCTGTGTCCTGGTGTGAAATCAAAGTGACCTTTATCCCAGTGACCTTCAGGAAACTCCAGATATGAAATATGAATGTGATTCAACATTAAGTGTGAATTATTTACGTGAATCTGCAGGAATGTCGTCCTCATGTTCTGCTTAGATTAAATCTCTGTTGTGTTATAATCCCGGCTCGTGTTTCTAATCCCGTCTCTTCTGTCTCTGCAGGAACTCTTCACAGCCGAGTGCAAGTTCAAAGAGTCGGTGTTCGAGAACTACTATGTGATCTACTCGTCCATGTTGTACAGACAACAGGAGTCGGGGAGGGCTTGGTTCCTAGGGCTCAACAAAGAGGGCCAAGCCATGAAGGGGAACCGGGTGAAAAAAACAAAACCAGCTGCTCACTTCCTGCCCAAGCCATTAGAAGGTAAAGACTCTGGGAAAAACTCTGGAAAAGATTCTGGAAAAATGTCCGAACATGATTCAACAGGATCAATCAAATTCAGTAACAACATATAAAGACAGATCTGTTACTGTGCTGCAGAACAAACCTTCTAGAACAAACCACTGCTCCTCCTTAAATGAACTCACCCAAATCAAAAGTATCTTTTTATTATTTTCATGTTATAGTCTTTATAATTGTTTAAGAAAATTTGACCCTTTATCCCAAATTTCAAAGTTTTCTCTCATAATTTTGACTTTTCATCTCATTTCTTTCTCCATTTTTTTTACTTTATATCTCACAATTTCCACTTTATAATCTAAAAAATTCTACTATTTAATATCAGAATTTTGACTTTCATCTAAAAAGATTCTACCTTTTAATACCAAATTTTGACTTTTATGTCAAAATTTACCTCAGATCTCAAAATTTCAACTTGATTACCTAAAAAATTTTACTCTTTATTGTCAAAATTTTCACTTAGTTATCTCAAAACTCCTATTACTATTTAATCTCAAAGTTTAGACCTTTATCTCAACTTTTTGCCTTAGATCCCAAATTTTGACTGTTCTACAGCAGAAATTCAACCTGTTAATCTCAAAATTTTGACTTTTATCTCTAAAAATTCAATTTTTGCTATAAAAATTTTGCCGTTGATCCTGAAATGTTGCCTTAAATCTCAAAATTTTGACTCAAAACTGGAAAAAAAAAGAAAAAGTCACAACAAAGTCGGTTTGTAGAGACAGCATTTTTAAGGAACATGTTGCAGCACCAAATTCAAAATGAGTGAGTATTTGCCAAATAACATAAGAGTTTATCAAGTAGGAACATTAAATAAATTGTCTTTGAAGTGTTTTCAATTGAATGTAGATTAAACAGGATTTATAAATCATTGTATTCTGTTTTTATTTAGACAACGTCCCAGCTTCATTGGATTTGGGTTTATATAAAATCAATCCAATAACTCAGAGCTCTGTGTCGTCCTGACCTTTTAAAATCAGGTGCAGTCAGGTTTAAAATAAATTAATAACAAAAAAACTGCCATAAAATAAAAGCTAACAGCTTCTTCTTCTGTTGTTGTTACTTCGCGGGACTCAGGGGGCGTCATTAGCATTTCCTCAGCTCTTTAGCTCCTGCAGCAGTTTCTCAGCTGTCGACCTTTTTACCGTAAACACTGAGAGGAGCGAGGACTCACAGGTGGATAAACGCAGTCACTGGTTCACGTTAAAGGTGGAGGTGTGACTTATTTCCCTGTTGCCGTGTTGGAAGCATAAAGATGAGGCCGTCGTCTCTGTCCAGCAGACGCCACCTTCGCTCTCCTCAGCCGCAGGCCTGATTGCCTCCATCATGGAAATGTGGAATCAAGCTGAAGTGTCCTGTCAAGACTTTTTCCAGCTGGAGTCTTCTGCCTGTAAAGTGGAGGATAATGAGACACTTTCTGCTGTTTGGTTGGAAATCGTGCGCTCAGATTAAAAATCAGTGAGTCAGGATGGGATCACGACGCCCGGAGGCAAAAATCTACCTGAGCGCTGTTAGTGAGAGATATTCCCTCATCTCTGCAGAAAAAAACAAAACACAACAGACAGTTTTCCTGTTTTTATACAAACCCAATTACAATGGAGCTGGGACGTTGTGTAAAACATGAACAAAAACAGAAAACAATGATTTTTAAATCCTGTTCAACCTTTATTCAACTGAATACACAACAAGGACAAGATATTTATTATTCAAATGAATTAACTTTATTATTTTGTTGTATTTTGTTCTTGTGCCACACATTTTCAATAGGAGACAGGTCTGGACTGCAGGCAGGTCAGTCTAGTAGCTGCACCCTTTTACTACAGAGCCACACTGTTGTAAAATGTCCAAATCATGAGATAAAAAAGGCTAATTTATGAGATAGAAAGTTGAAATTATTAAATGAAGACTTGAAATTCTGAGATACAAAATGGAAAAGTTGTGATGGAGGGTTGAAATACTGTTCTGATTTGGAATTTTAGGTCGAAAAAGTAGAAATTATGAAAGAAGGAGTCTAGATTCTGAAATAAAAAGTCAAAATTGTGAAGTAAATAGTCAAAGTTCTGAGACATAAATTCAAAGTTTTAATAGATGGACTACGCTTTGAGATACAGAGTCTAAATTTCAAGATGAGGAGTCAAAATTATGATTTTAAAAAGTCCAAATTTTGAGAAAAGTCCAAATTTTGAGACTAAAGGTTCAGAACATTTTGAGGAAAAAAAAGCAAAAATGTGAGATAAAAAGTGAAAATTGATTTCACACATTTATACATAATTCAACTTGGAAATGAAAAAATAAAAAACAGAACCTTATCTTTTGAACTTATCAGGCTTGGTGATCATTTTCAAGACTATGATATAATAAAGAAGTCAGGTTTCTAGTCAATTAAAGATGAAAAATAGTTTTAAAAGTTGAATAATGTCATCAGTGCCCCCACTTAGAGTCATAATGTAAAGGTGGAGAGAGTTAAATTAGAGAGAAATCTGTATTTTGGGATAAAATTTGTATTTCTGTTCACATATATGTGATAATTTCATGTATATAAAGTGAAATCAGTTGATTTTATGCAGTAAAGCTGATTTTAGTGACTGTTTTCCCTGAGTTGAGGTTGATTTATACTGTGAACTGCATCCACACTGATGTATTTTATGTCCATTAAGGTTTTAACTGTGCTCCGAATAACATAGGACTGATGTTTATATCCAGGGGTTAGAGAAAGAACGAACTTTTTATAATGATGTAACTTGATTTATAGCTGCAGGTTTTGACATTTTTCATCAGAGAATTCATTGTGTCTCAAAATGTTCAGTCTTACTCTGACTGTAGGGTTTGAATGTAAATACTGTGGGTGCAGAATTATTTTATTTCAGGTTTTTATCGGATAAATGTTGTTGAAACTGATCTCAGGGAAGCGGAGGATGTTTTTTCTAACTGTTTTTCCTCTCCGTCCTCCTCAGTTGCCATGTACAGAGAGCCATCATTGCATGATGTCGGAGAGACGGTGACCAAGGCGGCGGTTCCTCCCAGTAAAAGCACAAGTGAGCCGGCGGTGATGAACGGAGGGAAACCTGTCAGTAAGCCCGACAAACCCCCCACATAGCCACGCCTGGAGGGACCCGGCGTGCGTGACGAAGGGGGGAGGGGGGGGCGGGAGGCAGGGCTGCTCTTGACTAGACTCCAGACCCTCTTTTCTTCTGCGGATTCAGATCCAGGCGAAACCTCCTTCCTCCCATCCCTAACTCCTCTTTGCTCCTCTTTTCGTCCTCCTGGGATTCTGAGGGGGGGGGCGGAGTTTCTCCAGCACAGGAGGGGAGAGGACCTCCGATCATGGAATGCCTTTAGATTCCTCTGAAACTGTGAGAATTCATATTTCACAACAACAACAACAACAACAACAACAACGCTCGTGGTACTTTGCTTGCTGACGGTTCATTCAAGAAACCTCCCTCCTCCTCCTCCTCCTCCTCCTCCTCTTCCTCGCCCTGTCGCAGCAGAGTCTGTGTACCTTCAGATCTATTTTCTATACCACAGTTCACCAGCTATGTTCTGGGATAGAGACTGTATAGATAGAGTAAATATTTGGACTGTCGTCCTCTATTTTTTACGAGTATGTTCCCCTCTCCCTCTCTTTCTATCTCTAGTCACACTTTTCTCTTTGTCAAGTAACCTAGAAAAGATAAAAACAGTTTTGCAAGGGAGTCGTGTGATTTTCTAAGAAATACATTCACACAGATGTGGCATAAAAAAACATGTACAAAAAGAAAAAAATCCAAAATTTCCTCTCCTCACACACACACACACACACACACACACACACACAAAGTGGAGGCAGACATGTTAAAGTTTGTGGGAGAAATCTGAGTCGTGGCTGATAAAAACACACAGGAGTCTGGCAGAAAGCTCCTGCAATCAAAGCTGATGAAGTGCTAATTATCGCCACTGCAATCAATGTGAGGAGCTCCCTGCGCACACACACACACACACACACGCACACACACTTCTTGAAACAGATGTGTGTGTGGGTGGGAGCGCGCTGTAAAGGAACGGTGTATACATATCACTATCTAAGTCCCACCAGCGGTTCAGTCCGCCTTCTCTGGTAAATAGAAAAATCGTGAAGTCTATTTTTCTTTAAGCTTATTTCCGAGCGTGGGCTCTAGGAATATCTCTAGGCCTTGTAGGCCTCCGTCCCTCACTCACTGACTTCTTTGGACTGCAAGGCAAGGCTTGTGGCTTTGACCCAGATGGTCTCTATCTGCAGCACTGGCAGCCATCTTAAGGCAGCGTCTACTTATAGCCAGAAAACAACATGGCTGAAAACCAAGTGGGCGACATTTATATTGGCTGCATCCCTATTTGGTTTCAGCAAACTAAAGCATGGGCAAGGTTAATATTGTGTTCTCTCTTCTTGCAGCAGTTATACAAGAGATGGCTTCTATTGTAACATTTTCACTGTATAAAACTTAGGGAAAATGACTATTAAAAACTTTTTAATGACTAGATATTATTATTATTGTTATTATTATTATGATTATTACTACGAGAGGATTTGTCTCCTAGCTCAGCATGCAGAGTCCAGATCATCTTGGCCTATCACGTGCCTGTTTGGACCTTGATTCCCGGCATGCAAAAACAGGTTCCCAGTCCCCACTGGGCCAAAGGTGCCTCACCCACTCGATACATCCACGTAGAGGACGCGTAGCATTATCCATTAAAAGAGAAACACACACACACACACACACACACATGCTCAGATGTACTCGTTCTGAAATGACCAAAGTCTTTTTTCATCCCAAGAAGAGCTGATTCTTCAAAGTCAAAACCAGATCTGATCTCTCTTTATTCATCCGTCATCAGCTTTCACTGTGATCGCATTCAACCGACCCCTGACCCCTGACCCCTGACCCCTGAGAGGTCTCCACTGATGTCATTTTATGAAAGAAGTGCGTATACCTTGAATTAATCACGTGCATGTGTTTTGTATAAGGAACAGTGAGCTGAGCGGGCATGTTGGAGGCTAATCTTGAAGCTAACACACACACACACACACACACACACACTCATCGCACTTTCTGTTGTTGCATCTTCATCTTGACTGTTAGAGGTTTATCAAAGCTCTGCCTGATCCATCACTTTGTACCGTTTGTCTTGTTTTAGATGAGTGTTTCTCAACCTTGGGGTCGTGTCCCCAAATGGGGTCCTCTGAAACTTTTTCAACTTATATAACAATATTTTCAAAATTCAAACAACACCCCAAAAAAAAAGTCCTCAGACTAATATTTCGTTGGACCACCTTTGGCTTTGATTACACTAAGCATCCTTTCACCTGCCTCTCTTCTTACCCTGATGCGCCCATCACTCTGGAACAATCTTGACCTTCTTTTATTCCTCCAGAGTCAAATCTTTCTGCTCCCTAACAAACGAAATATTTTTTTTCTGGTTAGTTTCACTGATTAGTAGTTTTCTTAAAGCTACACAGCTGTTTAATCCCAATCCCTTCAGTTTTTTTGCATCGTGCATGTAGAAATGCTCTTACTTTCACTATCAAACATACTCCTGAGTTCTACTGTTGATTTGATTTGATTTGATTTGGTTTTCAATAATGCGTTTGACAGTTTTCAATCCAGCTTTAGTCGTTTCTGCATCAATCTCCTTGATGTTTTCTCTGCTTGACGCCAATGATTTGTCCTTTCTTAAACAGACTAACATCCTTTCCACGACCACAGGATGTGTCTTTCTCCATAGTTGTTTAAGAAATGCCTCAGCTGAGGTTAAATAACTTGTTCCCTGCTTAAAGATAATCATCCATGCAGTAATTCTCCAATAAGAGGCTTTTAACTATTTGCTTAGTTAAATCCAAGGTGGCGATTTTTTTGGCGAGGCAGTGTTTGTCTGCATCCAAAAAATGAAACATCTACTTCAATAAAACTTATTGTGTCAACTGATTTAATCTAAATGCACTGAGTTAGTTGAAAGCAATTCTTTTGATTTCAACCCTAACTTTGAGTTGACCCTAAAATTGTTGCTTTCAACCAGTTCATGAAACAAAAACAGAAACTTTTGAACTTTAAACATTCTGGAGCCGAAACCGAACATTAAAAGAATTGAACCAATTTTTTGTTCCTGAAGTGTCTGTCACGTTGGTTAAGTTGCCCGAACACATCAACTCCTCGTGTCGCTCCCTCATGCCCTGATATGACTGAGAGAATTTAGTCACTACAGCACAAGTTGAGTTATTTATATTCATTCTCACAAACTCATTTCATTTATTTTGGTTCTCACCACGTAATGAAGTGACGCAGCTTGAATAGCAGAGGGCTATAATAAGAAATGAAGAGTTTTCTCGTTCATTCTACTGGTAAAATAGTTTGAAAACCTCCAGTCAAAAGCTGGGCATGGGCGCTCAAAATGTAAACAAGAGGCAGAGGAAATTTCAGACACACGAGTGAGACTTGGCTGGGTTACGATGCAGATAATAATCTTTCGCGTAATCTTCTGAGCAATGCGACATATGCAAACTTGTAAGAAAAAATAAGGTAGGTTGTTTGTAGGAATGAATTTGTCCTCTCTTCTGGTCTGGTAGTGTTTGTTGTTAGAAATAAGGAACATTATTTTTTGGTTCCAGTTCCACAACGTTAATTACAGGGTGGAACTGAAAACCAGAAATGTTTAAATACTGTTTCTGTTCAGAACAAACCCAGTGGGGAAAAGTTCTGGTTAATAGCCCTACTTTAAATCAACCTCATTCACTTAAAGGGAAACAGTTGACATAATAAATGTATTCATAGTTTCATTTTTGGGTGTATATAAATATCTGAGCTGGCACAATTTGATTGACAGTCGCGATCACATGACTGAAAAGCTTCTTAAGTTTCCCGCTTCAACTTGTAGAAACAGAAATACTGTGCAAGTCCTGTCAAATATTCACTGTGGCCAGTTTCAGACGCTTTTCTTTTCTGAGAGATTGTTTATTTATTTTAAGCCTTGGCTATTCTGTATTTGCAACACAGTAAAAAAAACATGGACATAAACTCATCTAATTCATAAAAAAACATCTATGGGGTCACGACCCAAAAAGGTTGGGAGTCACTGACTTTGAGGATTATTTTTGAGTCGTTTTGTTGGATGAAAGTTGAGTAGAAGCTGCTAACGTATGATTTGGTGAAATATAATTTCTTCACCGTCTCCTCCGACGGGACATCAAACTCATCACGTCCATATTTGTCTGTTGAAACCGAAATGGCGCACTTCAGTCTGGGCGGAGCCTGTGCCCTGCTCTCAGCCAATCACCTTCCACTCTGACTAACTCTACATGCTGGGCTGGCCGCTGCTCCAGCCCCGCAGGCTGACTTTATTTTTGTAAATGACCGGTGTGTAAATGTCCATCTGTTCTTTCGTTAGTCTTCATTTGGAAGTTTTTGAGATGTCGTGTCACCTTTTTCTTTTCATCCCTCTCCTCGGAATAATCTAGCACTCTTTAGTTCCTTCTGTTCCTTCTTCTTCTTCTCCTTCTTTTTCCGACGTCTTATTTTGTACATTGTCCCATCTGTTGCATGGGGAAAGGATGACATCGATGAACTGCATGTAGTAGGCTATGTCTATCAAGAACTGTTGGTATGTACCGCTAATTTTACATACATATATGCAACGAGTTTGTCTACACTATACAGTTTGTGTTTGTTGTATAACACCTATACAACATATTGATTAAAATATTTATATAAAGGGTGTACTGTACTGTAACGTCAGTAACATACTTAATGCAATATAGTGTGCAGTATATTATTGCACCTTTCATTTCTGATGGGACGAAGAAAACAGAAGGGTTGGCTAGTTTAAGCATGAAAAAAGGCCAAAGTAGAATTTACATTAAATTTTCTTTGTGACTTCTTATCGGTCCTCTTTTTTCGAGTGGTGACGGAGCTCTTGTGTCAATGCAGCTCTCATCATCCCCTGATGCCACCTTATGAAGTGACATGGACGCCCAGCATGCCACACCTGAACTATGTATGCCCTCTCTTTGTTTCCTCCACTTAGAGTTTAACCCCATCACTAGTCTGAGTTCGAGTGAGATTTCTCGTACTGTAGCTTCAGTACCGCGTGGGGTTTGGTTTGGTTTCCCCCCCGTTTGAGAAGAATAGGCACTATTAAAATGATTTATTTTCAAAATAAAATATATATACCATTGCAAGTATGCCCATTGGAGTTATGTCATGTTATAACAAATTTGTAACCATGTATGATTAAGGTCTTCGCATTGTTTTCCATGCAAAATGTTGTGTCATGCGGCACATTTAATGTTTTATTATTAAAAAGAAATAAAAACCTCAAACAGTAACTTCTGCCTCATGTTGACTTTTCTTTACAGCTTTTCAACAACGACTCACACTCACTGCAAAAACTAAACTCAGCAAGTGTTTCTCTCGTATTCATGGTGAATATTAATCTCTTTCATCACCCGTCCAGAAAAACGTCTCATTTGAAGATATTAAATGATGATAAATGAGGTTGGAAAGATTTGCGTCACGTAATTCATGTTTTGTTTATGCATGTAAAAGCTTAATATGCTACATTTTTCTGGACTTATCAGGTCAGTTTAGCTTATTCGAAGTCTAATAAGACTTTTATTTACTGGACATAAGACAAAAACACTCGCTTAGTTTTGAGTTTTTGGAGTGCTGTATCCTTAACTGTATATAAATATAGACAACATGCCTCCATATCCTCCCACTGAAAAAAAGTGAAGCCAAAATACCACTTTGATGAGTGTTGATATGATAACCTGGGGATGTATTTTTCAGCAAAGAAGTAATTTTTAATCCCAACTGGGTTCTCAATCCTGACGCTACGTCTCCTTCTAAACTGGCTCAAACTAAAGTTCTTAGAAAAACAAACACTTTTACATAAAACAGCAGAAAACTTCTTACTAGAAACCATATTTCAGAAACATTTGTGTGAGTTTTGTGTCTTTGGACGGGCTATTTGACCTCGCCTGTCGCCAGCCACCAGGGGGAGCTCTAACAGTTTTGGCTTCACTTTGAAAGAGTTGTCTATGTTTCCATACAGTCTTTGCTCTTCATACATCAAAAACAGACTTACAGTTTTCTTTTTTTAGTTGGTAGAAGTGGATGTAGCACCTTGTTGTGGATCAGCTTTATATTCAAATGTTTAACAATCACTATGTTGTTTTGTTTTTGTTTATTCACACAAGATATGAACATATTTAGACTAGAAGAGAGGGTGCATATAAAGTGCTGTCTTGCTTCTTGTTTCAAGGCTAATGAGGATTAAAAGCCGCTGTTGCCACCTAATAACTTGGAGTAACATGCTCTGGCTGTAAAAATGGATATTATTTTTATTTGTATTTATTTTTCACCATCAGTACAAACTGTCCATTTCCAACGCTGATGACTGAACCTGCATACAGGCCCAGATCTTTAAAGATACAGATTTTATCCTCACAACAGCTTAACCTGCTTTCTTTGCAACCCTTTTTCAAATGGGACCAAAATGTAACTTCTTGTTGTTTAAGAACAGATTTAAAACTAAATTTCGAAGCGTAAACTTTTTAGAAATTGATAACAAAGCTGAAAAGAAAGTGAAAAGACGCGTCATTTTCCCATCTGGTCCAACATAATCAGACTATTGCAGTTAACTTTTCTGACACCTCCTTTTTATAACCCAAAAAGTCAGGATTCCTGAAGTGTTTTTCCCTAGTCCCAACCTTGTCTGGTATTTGCTTTTTTCCCCTCTTCCTCCCTCTTGTAATCTTTTTCCTTATCTAATAAAACAGGGCGCCATGCACACTGGCTGTTCTTGGACGGGATGAAACTAAAATGTAATTGCGCTGCTGTGCGATGAAATAAAGTATCTCTGGTGATCACAAAGTCTGCAGCTTTAAGGCACTTTGGCTTCACTTTTATGACCAGGGGCTAAGTCCACTTCTTGTGTTCAGCTGAGTGAGTATCAAAGATATTCCACCTTAGAGCACCTTAATATTTAAATTTGTTCCATCATATATTTAAATGTTTTCAATATCAAGCATTTCTATATATTATTACAATTATACATAAAGCTGTTTTGTGTACATGGTGATACTTTTGTCTCCTATAGCTCCCAGTTTGACAGTTTGAAAACTTGTAACCAGTACAATAAAAGAATGAATGCTGTTAATGCAGTTTTCCTCCGTGTTCAGTCTCCACCCCCCACCGTCCTTGGTGGTGACCATCAGCGGTGACCTGGTCGCTCCGGGCAGCCAGTCTTCCTGTCTCTAAACTCAGTGTCCTCCGGGGCTCAGTACTCCGACCCCACCCAGATCTCGCAGGCGTTCCCTGTCCAGCCGTCCCAGCACTCACAGCTGCCACAGTTGCACAGGCCGTTCCCTGCGAGGAAGAAGTGAGAAGAAAAGCTGTGAATTGAAAGCTGCACCGCGGCGCCCGACCTTTAACAAGGTTCCTCTTTTCACACTCGGCCTCCCCGGGAGCAGATCTCCGCTGGCGCTGGGTGTGGTGATGGAGGAGGCTGCGAGTTGCACTTTTCAGGACAGTTTGTGGTTTTCCAAACGCTTCTGCCAACAACGCCAACTGGGAGAGAAAAGCCTTTTTAAAACCATCTCTTAATCACTGCTGAGCCAAGATTTCCTGAATAAGACGACTATTTGTTTCCTTACAGATTTCTTAATTACTTCTAACACTTTTCTTTTAGCCTGTTTGATAAATCAGCCAAAAAAAGATAAAAACAAACTGTGAACTAAGGCTGGGCAATCAATCCCAAGTTAGATCAAATCCCAATATGTCCTGTTGCAATATTCTAATCACAGACAGTTAAATATTTCTTTAACCTGAAATGTGTCAGAATATCAGATACAGTTTTTGCCGCAGATATTTTCTGTTCTACACCAGAGTTACTCAACTCCATTGGAAACTACTTATGCAAGAGAAACAATCTAAGTGGTAAAAAGTGGCGAAAACAGCAAGAAGCGACATTGAAATATGTTTAAGGTAGCAAAAATGGTCTAAAAGCTGCAAAAATTGGCAAGAAATTTGGCAAATTAGCAAAAAATGGGCCAAATGTTGAGAAAAAAGAGTGAAAAGTGACTAAAAACACTGACAAGAAAATTCTAAGAATACTTGGAAAATAGTCAGGAGGCAGCAACAATGAGGAAAAAAGTGACACAGAACAGTGAAATAGTCAAAGGCAATAGAAAATGGCAAGAATGTTGGAAAAAAAAACTTTAAAACAGTCAGACAGTAGCAAAAATGGTCCAAAGTTGTGGGGGAAAGTGGCAAAAAGCATTCAAAAGTGGCAAAAAGAAATGTTATGGGTTTTTGTCGTGTCATAACTTATGTCAATGTTCATTTTCTTACCTTGCATTTGTTTAAAAATGTACAATATTTGGGACCTAGAAATAATCACACAAGTAATTGCAATTGCAGTACTCGGAAAATAATCGTAATTTGATTATTTTTGCAAGTTGTTCGCTGTTATTTGAAATGTGGCAACAACCATTGGAACATAAGACTTTGTCAGGTTTCAGAATAACTGTTAGATCTTGGTTTGGTTCAGTGTCAGTGATGATATTTGATTGAGTAGTCCACTAAATGTGAACAGAGTCGTCTTAGAAAATCTGCAGTTGGAGGATGATTCTCAAATTAGTGAAACAGACGTGTATTTGAAATTAAATAGTCAGATTCACCAGCAGCTCTTTGGCCGTAAAGTCTCATTAAATGTCTCCTCTAACCCGTAGGTGGAAGAAGCTGCTCTGTTTGTTTCCTGTGGTTCAGAGAGTCTCAGTGGAGCGTCGCAGAGTTTTGAGTGACAGACTGCAGCGTTGTTGGTTTTTCTCTTTTCCGGGGATTTATTGTCAATAAGAAGAATAAAGTGAAAAGGCCGGTTTTATCCTTTAATCAGAGGACGGTCTGTGTGGTCTGCAGCTGGGATTCAGCAGATCAACAAACAGCTGAAGCCTTTCTGTCCTCTCTCTTATTACTCTGCATCTTCATCCTCCTCTTCCTCCTTTTCTTCCAGAGGAGACGTGTCTCCTCAGCTCTGTGACAGCGGACCAGCAGGAGGAGTCCTCCTAACCTCCCCGTCCTCCCTCTGACAGCTCGGGGAGCTCGGGGAGAGCTCGGGGCGCCGGGATGATAACACAGAATAAGATGCTTTCCCACTCCGGGTGTTTCCTCAGACCTAAACACGGCTGTTTGTGAAAGAGAGGGAGGATCTCTGATTCTGCTTTTCTGACCTCAATTCTCATCTGAAACCTCAAACAACAAGATTTAACCTTTCTTTGATAAACGCACACGTTTTTCTGCCATTTTTATCTCAGTTTGTGGCTCAGGCTTCTCATGCATCAGAGTAACCATGTGACTGTCACCTTAGTTTTATCTTATTTCATACCCAGCCATCAATATGTCTTAAGACGTCTTAAGATGTCTTGATAACAAAATCAAGACGTCTTAAGGCACCTTAAGACAAAAATTTGAAGATGTCTTAAGAAATGTCAGAACAGAAAATGAGATGCACCTGCACCAATTTGTGTCTTGAAGACACCGAGTGTCTTAAGACATCTTCATATTTCAAAGACATCTGAAGACATCTTAAGACCCATGTCCATAGACACGTCTTATAGACATGCCAAGACGTCTCAAGACATGTGTCTTAAGATGCATCTTAAGACGTCTTAAGACATATTGATGGCTGGATATGATTGCACATTTTATTTATTGCAAAAGAAAAACTGAGCAAAGCAACAAACAGTTGCAACAAAGTTGTGCAGGAGCGGCCAAAGAAACTCTTCAGGACTTGTCAAGTGGCTCTACTTAAGTCTTGAGCAAAAATACAATATATTAACACACACATATACATACACAGGCCAAAAGTTTGGACACACTTTCTCATTCAATGCCTCTTCTTTATGTTCATGACTATTTACATTGTGGATTCTCACTGAAGGTATCAAAACCTTTGAATGAACACATGTGGAGTTATGTACTTAACAAAAAAGGTGAAATAACTGAAATCATGTTTTATATTCTAGGTGCTTCAAAATAACCAACCTTTACTCTGATTACTGCTTTGTTCACTTTTGGTAATTTTCAAGAGGTCGTCACCTGAAATGGTTTTCTCTTCACAGCTGAGCTTTATCAGGGTTAATTAGTGGAATTTCTGCCTTTATCAATGGGGTTGGGACCATCAGTTGTGTTGTGCAAAGTCAGGTTAATACACATCTTAAAATTCATATTATGGCAAGAACCAATCAGCTAACTAAAGAAAAACGAGTGGACATCATCACTGTAAGAAATGAAGTCAGTCAGTCCAGTAAATAGTCATGGAAATAAAGAAAAATTGAATGAGAAGGTGTGTCCAAACTTTTGGCCTGTACCGTACATTCATTCATAAACATATAGACTCAAATAAATCCATATAACCACATACACATTCAGTATATACTGTTTAAACAGATACATAGCAGTAAAAAGAAAGAAAAAAGGAAAGTAAAAAAATCATTATAGTGTTAGAAAAGGAAAGATGTGGGAAAAACAGAGTGAAATAAAAAGGATTAGGATGTTGTGCTGTTTACTTTTAGTTTAAGTAAGAACTCCATGTAAAGGTGAATAAAAAGAGCACAAAATAAGAGGAAATGAAAGTGTAAAGTGTATTATTTCCCTGTAAATGAAAGAAATGTTTGAGTGCAATGATTAAATTATGTGAAACGAAAGCAGGATGTGTCGCGCGGGAAAAGAGGTGTGGCCAGGAAGAAAACAGTACAGGTGCAGAGCTTTGGACTATCCCAGTGTGGAATAAATTGATTAAAGTAACTAAAAGAGATAAAAGTTGTAGTTAAACCAAGAAGATACGCTGAGCTTTGGATGCCTAACACGTGCGCTCCTCCTGTCGCGGAGACACGCGGAGGAGAACAAAGCGCGACGTTTCCCGACTTTAAATCTTCCCTGGATCCGGTGAGATCGCTTCTTTTTTCTGCTTTTTTCTTGGCTTGGTATACCAGAGAGTTTTGCATCATCGATCTTTCTATCTGAACTCTTTTGGCGTTTAGCTTCCCTGCGGATTTAATGAACTATTTTGTGCGTAAAGACTCGCGCGGCAGGAGGTTCGCGACTCCGCGGCCGAACTTGAATTTAGTTGAAAAAGACTCTTTAAACTGGTTAAACCGTTGTTGAGAACTGCTTGTTCGTTAGAAAGTATATTTTGGTTCACTTATGACTCTTAATTGTGCGTTTTGGGGTGTTGTTTTGTGTTTATTCATTGTGTTTTTGTGCTGTCGAGTTAAAAAGTCATTAAAGACCCGTCGCTGCTGTGATTTATACAGAATCAGAGAGTAAATTGTAATTGTCTGGTTTGACCTGAGCTTTTTCTTTAGTTATTTATTTCCCTTAAAGATTTCCCCCTTGTTTAGTAGGGCAGGAAAAGAAACCTGAGCGACTTTTCCACTGATGTTGAATTTTCATTTTAAGTTACTTTAAAGGGACAGTGAGGACTTTCTAAGTGATCTTGAAAAAGTCTCATATTTGGATATTTGCCTGATCATAATTCACAACTTAGAGTGAGTATATCAACATTAAAATAGGTTATTTCTAAATACTGATTCCTAGCTTTCTGATTGGGTAAAGCAGGACCGGGTTGATTTACTGGCAGTCAAAGTTCCTATGACAACACCACACCAGCTGACAAAGTTTATCAGTGAGAAGAGAGATCTGAGTTTTTCTCTGCTGAAACTATTTCTGTGGTTTATTTAGTAGAAATGGAGGAAACAGGAGCTGGACTGTCTGACAGAAAAGAGACAGAAGAGAAGAAGAAGATAAACAGGAGCGAGATAGAGCACGACCTAAAGGCTAAAATAGGAGCTACACTGCAAAAACTGAAATCTAAGCAAGTCATTCTGTCTTATTTGTAGTAAACATTGTCTTATTATTCATAATTTGAGCCACATTCACCAGACCAGGTCATAAAAATGTCTTATTTCAAGTTTTTTAAGACAAAAATGAGGTGTAAATTGCTTGTAACAGGTCAAAAAGAAATCTGCCAATTGGATAAGACGATTTCACCTGGGAAGTTTCTTGAAATTATAAAGATGTCTTAAAACAAGAATCTTTTATCTTATACCATTGGCAGATTTTTTTTTTTGACTTGTTACAAGAAATTGATGCCTCATTTTTGTCTTTAAAAAACTTGAAATGAGACATTTTTATGACCTTGTCTAGTAAATGTGGCTCAAATCAAGAATAGTAAAACAGATTTGACTAAAAATAAGACATAATGACTTGCTTAGATTTCAGTTTTTGCAGTGTAAACATTGCTCATGGGAGAGATGGACAGAATTATTTAATCTCACAGTAGAAAGACATTTTAAACACAATAGAACTTAAGTAAAAGAAAATAAAAAAACACATAAATGTGAAGTTTCACTTTTCTCTGCTGGAACTTTGATTCACCTTTTTCCAGTTTAAACCAAAACTGCCTCTGGGTTTGTCTCTTCTTCTGTCTGTTTTTGTCTCATGAGCACAGAGCGCCCCCTACAGGCCTGGAGCTATTCTGAAATTACAGCGTTTCTGTTTGCAGTTGTTTTCTCATCGTGGTTTTTTACTCAAGTTTCATTTTGCTTCTTACAGTGCGTTTGTTTCCTTTGTAGCCCGTTTCAGTCGTCGAGTTTTCTCTTGAATGTGTAGAGTTTCTAAATATGACGCGTGTTTGTCAATATGTACGTTGTTTCAGCTGCTGCAGAGCGTTTGGCCCTTGTCAGCCACCGTACTCCTGTGATCGTACGCGGCTCCACAGCTGAGCTCGGATGAACTGAGTGACCCTGCAAACACCAAAATGTTCTCACAGATAAATGCTGATTTTTGTTCCATCCTCCTGATGTGAACAGCTTCAGTCGTGAGTCAGAGAATGGAGGGACTAATTGAGACCAAACACACACTCACACACACTCTCACACACACACACACACACACACACACACACACACACACACACACACACACTCTTTTCTCACTCTTGCCGCTCATCCACAGGAGCCGTCTTCTCCCCACTGATAATGGAAATCTCAGTACATGTTTATAATTATTTTGGCCCCGGGGCTTGTCAAAATCTGGACAGCTGTTCAGAAGTGCTTCTCATCATGACTCCATGACTCCAAATGTCAGCATTAATGTCATGTAATGAGCTTCAGCGGCTCCAGAGGCAAAAAAAAGTCCAGAGCTGGAGGAAAGAGAGAGACTGTGTCCATGTCTGCAGAATATTTAAGATCAGTGAGAGATAAACCTCTGAATACATCAGCATTACAACAACCTGACACTGTGTGACATTTAAACGCTGCAGCTGAACATTAAAACAGTCTCAGGCAGCAGTGACAGACTCATCCTCTCTATGTTAATGATAATTAAATGTATTTTACATTCATGAATGAACCAGTGAAACCTCTGTATAGAGCCTTCAGCAGCAGATTCTCGTCACATGAACCTGAGCTGAGTGATGTGGAGAATCCAGCCTGTTAGAAACGCTCGCTGCTCGATTTCATGGCCTGAATCTGACGATGTGGTTTCAGCCAAAGAGTCAAAATGGTTTAGAACAAACTAGAGGAATTTAAGACCATGAAAAACACCAGATCATGTTCATCAATGTGTTGAAATCATTTCTCAATCTGGTGATAACGTACAAATTCCAAGACAACCTGAATTCTAATTAACTTGGGACGTTGTGTAAAACGTAAATAAAAACTGAATACAATGATTTACAAATCCTGTTACAACTACGTTCAATTAAATACACTAAAAGAACAAGTTAAACTTTTTTTTTCAGAACTGTTGACTCATTTTGAACTCATTCCTAAAGAGCTTGGACAGGTTCAACAAAAGGCTGTGAAAGTTGACGAATGCTGGGCCAGGTTCACCACTTTGTCAACAACTGCGTGAGCAAACAGTCCAACAGTTTAAGAACAATGTTTCTCAACTTTGTCCAACTGCAGGAATTGATGGATTTCATCATCTACAGACCATAATATCATCAAAAGATTCAGAGAATCTGGAGAAATCTCTGCACGTAAGCAGCAAGGCCCAAAACCAACATTGAATGGCCGTGACCTTTGACCCCTCAGGCGGCGCTGCATTAAAAACCCACATCATTGTGTAAAGGATATTAGCACGTGGGCTCAGGAACACTTCAGAAAACCATTGTCAGTTAACACAGTTCATCACTACATCTACAAGTGACAGTTCAAACTCTACCATGCAAAGACAAAGTCAGACATCAACAACACACACAAACGCCGCCGCCACCATGGCATCATGGGTAACTGTCCCAGTATCTGTGAAGGCAGCATTAATGCTGAAAGGTACAAACAGGTTTTGGAGCAACATCTGCTGCCATCCAACACACTTTGTCTTTTTCAGGGACGTCCCTGATTATTTCAGCAAGACAATGAAACCAAGACACATTCTGCTCCTGTTACAACAGCGTGGCTCCGTAGTAGAAGAGTGCAGCTACAAGACTGACCTGCCTGCAGTCCAGACCTGTCTCCCATTGAAAATGTGTGGAACATTATGAAGAACAAAATACAACAACAGAGACTTTGGGACTGTTGATCAACTGAAGTTGGTCATGAACAAGAATGTGAAAGAATTCCAGCTCCAAAGCTCCAACAGTTAGTTTCCTCAGTTCACAAACACTGAACCAGGGTTGTTAAAGGAAACATGAACCTGTCCAAGCTTTTTTTGAATATTTGCAAAAAAAACAATAGAGTTTATCAGTTCGAACACCTAAATCATTGTATTCTGGCTATTTTCATGTTTGACACAACGTCCCAACTTCACTGGAATCTAGTTTGTATCTGAATAACACAGATTCAACCACCCGGTCTTTTCTTGAACATTATTGCTCTTTACCAGCTTTGGGTCAGAGTTTTTGGGTTTTCAGGGTTTGTTTTTGGATCTTTCTGCTCTTTAAAGATGCAGGTGTTTCTGGGAACTGTTTCTCACCTGTGCAGATGAGGCCGTCGTGTTTGTCGCACTCTCGGTCGTCGCACTCGCAGTACTCGCCGGACACCCACGGCTCCTGAGGGGAACAGATGCATTGTCCACAGTGACAGGAACCTGAAACACACACACACACAAACACACTCAAACAATCGTTAAATAACAGTTTCTTCACCTGCGTTGATGAACAGTCTGACTCTATATTTGATTTTCACACCGTCCTCTGGTGATTGTGTGTTATTTCCTGTAGATTTATTTCACACAGAGGATTTACAGAGCCGCGCACGCAGGATATGAGATGTTCCTGAGGGAAACGGCTTCTAATATAATCGTTCTACCAGGGAAGAAATCCACCCACACTGAAAGCTCCCACTCCCGCCTGTTTGTTGGCAGCAGGATGAAAACATGTGAAGGAATAGTTTCTGATTCCCGCACACACCAGTTAGAGAAACTCAGCGTGTGTGAGAGGAGGAGGGGAGTGATACAGCTGTGAGAGAGGTGAGGCGATGGGGAGGAGCTGAGATTGTTCTGCTGTCTGAAAGTATCCGAGCGTGGAGAATGAACACGCTCATCTTCATTTCCTCCGCCGGCGCCGCTCTGCAGGGACGGAGCTGCTGCGGCAGATCTGCAGATTTAACGCCACGAAACAGGAGAAATCATCTCCTGGAGAGTCATTTGGTGTTTAATGATTCATCTAATGTGGGGACGATGTAAAGAGGATCATTATAAACATACACAAACACAACCTACAAGAGGAGATAAGACTGCAGCAGCTGATGCTGTTCGTTAGCAGATACACTGATCGATCGGTCTGCTGATCGATAACAGAGAAATACTCTGATGGTGAAGCTTGTTAGAGCCTCATGTGCAACAATGACCCAACAATGAAAGAAAATGTAATTAAACCCAAACTGTTATAATTGGTTGATAATGTAATAGACGCTGAAACCAAAACATAAGAGCTTTGTTTTGGGTCAGTTTTTGACATTTCTTACATTTTTTTAATTACATTTTAGGTCATTGTTACATATCAGGCTCTAACAGGACTTTTGTCAAAGATTGTTGAAGTGTGAGCTCCATTTTAATCAGCTAATCTGTTTACATCTGAACACTGTCAGTGTTTTAGTTAGATAGACTCTCAGTTCTAGTGTGCTTACTCTCCATTTGGGCTTTTTTATTGCTTTTATGGGGTTTATCTCTAATTTTTGTACTTTTACAAATATTCAGCAATTTCCGAAAAAAACAATTTGGCCCATTGAAATGAATGGAGAAGGTCCGTTACCATGGAAACCACACTGCAGTGTCACTGTGATGACCTCTGACTGGGTCCAGAGCCTTTTGTAAAGGCTTGTAGTGTTAGTTTTCAGTACAGGCACAGAAGTTTTCTCTGAGGACTTTCCTCCTGCTTTTTTACTTTCAAATTTCTAGAACCTATCAATGTCTATCAACGCCATGACAGTCTGCTCTAACTGAGGTCTCCACAAAAACTGCTCCCCCTGGTGGCTGGCTGCAGTATAGGTCAAAATCTACGTCTCCGTACGTCTATGTTCTACGATTTTGAAGCCAAAAACCCTGTTTCTCTAGCCGCCATTGTGCAGCCAGAGTCTGGGCAGTAGAGAATTCCCGGTGGAGCCAAGTAAAAAAGAGAAATAAAAATATTTATTTCTCCTTCTTCAGAAGGTTTAGTCTCCTTTTGACTCTTTCCTGAAGTTTCTTATATCCCCGATAAAAACTACTCACCAACGGCAGCTGTCAACTATCGTAAAACGAAACTTATATCGCGGTTTTTAACGTCCAATAACTAATGAGAAACTAACTTCTCAGAAAAAAAACACCCCAACTCATATCTGGAATGCATGGGGAGGCGGGGCTTATGACCTATACTGCAGCCAGACACCAGGGGGCGGGGCTTATGACCTATACTGCAGCCAGACACCAGGGGGCGGGGCATCTGCTGGAGGCTTCAGTTTGAGTCGAATGTGGTTACGTCAACTCATTATACAGTCTATGGTCTCCTCATTCATTCCAGATGAGAGGTGGTAAAACAGAAAAAAATATTACATCAGGTAGAAATGTTTCTCACATCTTAACTATTGTTGTTTTGCAATTTGATTGTTGTGAGCTGCTGTGACAATTCCCCCTAAACAAAGAATATTCTCTATTCTATTCTATTCTATTCAATCCTTACGCTGCAGTGATATGAGGATGTTTTTTCGCAGCATTGTGTTTAAGTCCTCTTTTTTATTATTAGATGTCAAAACCCGGGTTATAAGGTTCTTTTTACGATGATTGACAGCTGCTGTTTGTGAGTAGTTTTTACCGGGGATATAAGAAACTTCGGGAAAAAGAGACAAAAAGAAATTAGACCTTTGAGAGAAACAAATTAAACGCATTTGCTGCTTTTTTGTTACCTGGTTCCATCCAATTTCCAAACTATTTACAGACTATGGTTTGTTTTGGTAACTCTTCACTTCATGAAGAGTTTAGCTTTTTCTGCTCCTGGTGCATAAAGTCTTGGTTGGAGTGTGATCAGTGCAGGTTTGGCAGGTTTTCAAGCGCTCGGATTGGACGGCGTCTGACTGGGTCCAGATCCTTTTGCAAAAGTTTGTAGTGTTTGATTTTAGTCTGTTTCTTCAAAGACTTTGTCCTGCTTGACTTCACAGGAAACAGCTTAAAGAAACATTACACTTTCTGCTGTTAGAGTATTGCTGCAGGACATGTGGCGATTTAATCTAGTTTGCGATTGACTGTTCAGTCGTACTAATCGGACAACGGCGTCTCACCTTTACCGCTGCACACGACTCCATCTGACGTCTCACACAGCTCCTTGCTCTGGTCGTCGCTCATGTCACATGACCTGGAGTACTGGCACAGCTTCCCGAACCAGCCGTCCTGGCAGATGCAGCGTCCGCAGGAGCAGAAACCGTGACCTGTGGATGGAGGGAGGAGAGGAAGGAAGGAAGAGGAGGCTTTATTTAAGAGGAGACACTCACTCACACACACAGAGGCTGGAAGGAGATGATAAATAAATAAAGCATCCACAGGCTGAGTGAAAGCCAGGAGAAACGCCACTTTAGAGGAAAGGGAGAGCAATAAAGCAGATGAGCAGGGGAAGTTGACAGAGCAGACACTGAACCCTGACAGTAATAGGCAGAAGGAGCCGGCAGAGCCACAGCAAGACGACAGAGACGCAGCAGGCTTATTGTATTTCCCCTGGGGACATGAAAGGAACTGTCATCACTGGTCGTGTCCTGTCCTTAATAAATCTGCAGCGCTTCACAGGGAGATGAAAAACATCCAAACGCAACATGCACACACAAACACTCAGCCAGGGAAGCAGGGACGCTTAATTGGTTAGAGAGGAGAGTTTGCTGCAGGGTGGCAGAAAAGAAAACACACACTTTTAGCTCCTTCATCTCCAGCAGGACCCTCACATCATCACACAGAGGTCGTCACACCCTCGATTGTTTCCTTTATGTTCACGTGTGCGAACAGACGTGAGGTTGAAGAGAAGGTAACGAGTTCTGTGTTTTTCCGTCAAACTCACATGAAGTGGATCCATACTGAGCTGCTGTTTGAAGCCACATCGATCCTATCACAGCTTCGCTTCTGATATTCAGACCAGTTTTCACGCCTCTTTGAGTCACACGGCCACGCATGTGATTGTAAATAAACGCTGGAAGCTTCTTTTATTGATTCGCCTCATAAATTCAAAGATAATCAAGGATCCATCTCTGATTCTGAAGCTCTACATGAACAAACATCGACTCTCTTTTATAATTTCTGTTTCCCGTAGGAACAAGCTCTATGTATCTTATTAATGCCTGAAAATAGTAAACAAGTACAATGACATTTGAAGATTTGGGGTTAGAGGTCTCAGTGGAGGAAATATATATATATATATAGATTTATGTATTTATGTTTTTCTGTTCTCTGGTGTCTATTTAAGCTCAGTTTTGTTTGTTTCAAAAAACGCCACAATGTTTAGGTTCATTCTAGTGTTTCTCGCTTTTGTTTAATTTCACCTAAAAAAAGAAAAAAGTTGTATTTTTGAGTCATTTACTGCGTCCTGAGTGTGTGAGAAATGGATCTACTTGCCCATCCTGAGTGATGTAGCATTAAAAACTTGGTACAGCACCAAAAAAGTACTCTGTGAGACGCTGGCACTAACTGTGCTAGTGCGCTAGAGTGATCCATATGAATGAAAAAGCAGCGTTGTAATGAGTTTTTCCTCTCTGTTTCTTCCTACATGTGCACACATCAATTTAATTTTTCTGTTTCCAATGAGTGAAACACAGAAATAAGCCTCTCACATTTAATTTCTACCTTAAAACGGCCACCATCTTTTTATTTTGTCCTCTAGAGCAGCGGTTCTCAACCTCATGAGATGATTTCTGGGGGTCGCCAAATCATTTTGGAAAAATCTAAATCACAAAATTTGAGGCAGGGTTGTTTGATTTGTTTTGTGCTTCATTATTTTTCCAAACATTCTTGTATCAGCAAAGTTTGTACAATCTGAACTACAGTGTTTTGCCTCAATGAGTTCAATGAGTAATTGTTTATGAACTTGATCATATTTATCACAGCAAAAACTAAAATCTAAGACAGTTTTTTGTCTTATTTTGAGTAAAAATTGTCGTTTTATTCTTAATATGAGCCACATTCAACTGACCAGTCCAGAAAAGTGTCTTATTAGTGAAAAATCTTAAGACTAAAATGCTGCTGCTGCAAAAAAAAAAAAACGGCAAAAGGAGTAAAAAAACATTATTTACATTTCAAGAAACTTGACAAGACATTTTCAATTATTTTTGTCACTTGTTTCAAGCAAATCAGAGACATTTGTATCACTGAAAAACTTGAAATAAGACATTTTTTTCTGGACTTGTCAGTTGAAGAAAAACAGACAATTTTTACTCAAAATAAGACACAAACATTTTGTTTAGATTTCAGTTTTTTTTTTCAGCGTGGGTGAACGTGAATTGACGTTCTATATTTCTGTCTGATCAACAGCATTAGATTTATAAAGACCCCAAAAAAATCCGTACACAAGAACGTCAAGAGAAAAATGTTGACTCGTTCTTTTTCAGGTTTTCCAACATAAACATTCAAACTGTGGCTGTTTTTCTCCCACTGTTCTGTTACGGTATTAATTAGTAAGTTTTGATTTTTTTTTTTCCCTTTAAGGTTGAGAACTGTTGCTCTAGATCACCAGATATTTTCTTGATTATCTTGAGGAAACATGAATCTGTTATCACAGGAAAAAGCAGATTAATGAGTCGAGAGCTTGCAAACATGGTTGGAATCATTTGATATCTCAAGAAACGATGAAAGTTAGCTGACATTTGGAGAAAAAAAAACAGATATTTAATCTTTAAAGTGTCTGTTTAGGGCTCCTGTAACCTGAAGTCTCCACCCAGAGGCGGAGGTGTTGGACGGTGGTGTACGCAGGAAGTGTGTTGAGTTGGTGACAGCTTCTAAATGAAAGTTAGCGAGCTCCTGTCTCAGGTTACAGTGGAGTGGCAGCCACGGCGTCCATGCATGGCTGCTTCAATCAGCTCGCCTGTGAGAGCGCTTAATTGCTTTGGAGGAAAAGCAACCTCGCTCTCTTTCCATTAGTCTGCACCTGTCTTTCACCGAGCGGGCGTTGATGTTGGGGAGGAGCTGGATGTAGTGAACGTGGTGGATGTGATCACCAGTGAAGATGTGAAGTGAGAGTAGAGAGGTGAAGAGTTCACTGACAGAGAGAGAGGGCGGAGGGTGAGTCATCCAGGAGGAAACAACCGGTCAGAGTGAATTTAAGCTTCAGACAACGACGCTGCTCTGCTGCAGAAACTCACGTCCAGTCTTATTTTACTTTCATACATCTTACTAAAGAATCTGTATAAAAGGAGGAGGAAAACATCTTTTTTTTCCAACAAACTCCTCATCTATTCTCTGTGACAATCAGAGTTTTAAGAAAGAAAAAGGAAAAGTGATGAATGAAGAGCAGATTTCAAAACTTGTCATCATCCAAAATAGAAGTTAAAGTTTTCCAGTTTGAACATAAAGTTTTGGTTTTAGAGCTTAAAGCTGTCGTGTTGTGCAGAAACTTTGACTTTTACACTCTCACAAAGGTTTCCATGTAGTTCGGCACTTCTCTTAATGAAATATAGAAGAGCTGAAAGATTTGCAGAAACAATATAATTGCAATTATTTCCCCCAAAATTGCAATTGCGATTTTTTTGTGCGATTATTTCTAGTTCTTTTGACATTTAGTTTTGCTACTCATGACTCATGTTTTTTTGCTCATTTTAGTCCCTTTTTTCACTTTTTCACCACTTTTGGACCATCTGTTGCTGCCTTCATACTATTTTTTTAAATTTCATCCCAACTTTCTTACCATTTTTACAACCTTTCACTGTTTTTTTTTTTGTCACTTTCTCCCCAATTTTTGCAACAGTCTGACTATTTTCAAAGTTTTTTCAGAATTTTCTGAAAATATTTAGAAATAGTACCTCAAGATTTAGAAATCCTGACTTGATATTCGCAAATCTGAGCTTAATATTTAAAAAATCTTAGTGACATATTTAGACATCTTGACTAAATAATCAGAAAACTTTACCCAACTTTAGAAATCTTTGCTCAAGATGGAGAAATCTTGACGAAATATTAAGATATCAAAGCAAAATGTTTAGAAATCTTGGATAAATATTTAGTCTTAGCCTAATATTAAGAAAATCTTTGCTCAATATTTAGAATGTAAACAAAACGTTTAGAAACGTAGCTTAATATTTTGAATATTTAGTATCAGGATGTGTTTTTATAACATTTATATCTAACATTTAACACTTAGATAAAACATTCAGGTGACACTTTAGATTAGGGAACAGATATTCAGCATTAACTAGGTGCTTATTAACATGCATATAAGTAGCTAATTAGTATTCATTAAGCACTCATTAACCCCTTATTCTTCCTCTATTGCACCATGAATTCAGACTTTCCCATATATTAACTCCTAATTATTACTTATTGACTACAAATTAATGAATATGTGTTCCCTAATCTAAAGTGTTACCAACATTGAACATTTAAGTATAATATGTGACAAATAAATTTCACAAATATTTCTCTAAATCTGCATAAAAAGTGATGTTTTAGGGCTAAATGTGGAGAAACGTTGTTATTTGTAGCGTATGCAACTTTACAATCGACGTCCCGTACAAAAAGACTCAAGTTAAAACCAATAATGTAGCCAGAAGTGTCTCAAAGCAGAATAAACACCAGATTAAACTCTGCTAAATAACGTCACTGTTTGATTCACATGTTGTAGTTTTTAGAGACTTTCCTCAGAAAGTGATGAATTCCTCATTTTTATCATGTTTTCAGCTCTAAAACAGCGTCACATGAGTTCTCTGTGTCATAAATCTTCAAATCAAACATGAACAGAATCAGTCACAGGCTCTGAAACTGAACTGAGGCCTTTTTCTCACAATGAGAGTTTCAGTCGCCTCATTTTCCATTTCTCCTCCATCCGAAGCAGCAGCAGCTCCAAACTCAAATATCAATTTCAATTCAGCCTCTAATGTCTCTGTGCGATCTATACGTTACTCCGGCTGTGCCTAAACGGCTCGAATTAAAGCCACGAACTCCCCGAGACCTCGAGCAGAAGCTTCAAAGGCTGCGAGCGTTTTCAGCTGAAGGTTTGGAGGTTTGGAGGTTTGAGCCCGTGGAAATCAAAGAGAGCAGATAACATCACAGCGGATTGATCTCCAGATTCAGCGTCTGCTCCTGGCAGCATCTCAAAGCCTGTGTGTGTGTGTGTGTGTGTGAGTGTGTGTGTGTGTGGAAACATGTAGATTCCTGAGCAGTGATGAGCAGATAGAGATCAGATGAGCAGCTTTTTATTCCTGAATGAAGGAGGGAGGAGTCAGTTTTTCCTCCAGTGTTGAGATTTAAATCTGAATAATTCACCGTCTTTGGTTCCTCCGAGAATAAAATGTTGATCGTATGTTTCAGTTATTGTGTTTTCTTTACCACCACAGGGACTGAAAACACCACCGTGGTGTTTTCATATTTTACCTCAGTCTCAGGTTTCTCTTTCTTCTATTAAATCTGCTCCTTTATGATCTCTCTGGACCTTCTCCTGAACATCGCACCAGCCTATAAAGTGATTTTTTTTATGAGAAATAAAATGTGGAGGAATAAATTCTAAGCACAGAAAATGGTTTCAGTCACTAGAGGAAGTTTACCTTGGAGGAAAGCTGTCGAATACGTTTTCTGTCGTACTTTCAACTTTGAATGAAAATGTATTTTAATTTCAGGACCAAATCAAAGGGAACCCCGACTGTAAGGATTAATAGTCATGAATCTGCTTAAATGTTTGTCTCAAACTAGAATTTGTTGTTAAAAGACATAAATTGGTTTTTCTTTTAAAAACAATACAGTTTAAAACAGTTTCTATTCTTCGGGCGCAGCCATTGTTTTACTGCAGCAATGCATTCTGGGTTGATGATGTAGATTGGTTGCTTGGTGCCGAGCATCTGGATTTGGCCGTTTCCTCACTACTAGTCACCGTAAGTCACGAGGTTTGAGGAGGGAAAAAAACATAATAATGCCACATGTGGCTGCTTTTGGGTGAAAGGTGAAACCTGAGATATCAAAGTTGAAATTCTGAGACAAAATGTCAAGTTTTTAGGAAAAAAAAGACAAAACCTTAAGATAAAAAGTCAAAGTTTTGAGTTAAAAGTCAAAATTGGAGATAAAAAAAAAGAAAGTCAAAATTATAAGATAAGTGGTCAATAATTTAGGATAAAAAAGTTTTTAATATGAGATAAATGTCAATAATTTAAGATGAAAAACTTGAAATTCAGAGACAAAATGCTGATTTTTTGGGGGGATAAAAACGTCAAAATCATGGGAAAAAGTCAGAATTATGAGAGTAAGAGCCCAATTTGGGATACAAGTCAATAATTTGAGATAAAAAGTCAAAATGATGAGATCTAAGTCACTGCACTTTTCAGTCCAAAGGAAACAAGGAGACTGATGTTAGTCTGCACAGCTTCCCAAAAGACAAGAAAAGAAGGAAGTTGTGGGAAATGGCTTGTGGGCGTAAACAACTTCCCATGGAGCCGCGGCTATGTTCTGGCCACTTCTCCCCAGAAGCATTTGCTGCATTTAGCCGGCCCATGCTGATGAAAGAGCTGACAGGTGTGGGTCATTATAAACGGAGACTAAAGCCAAATGCTGTGCCGACTATTTTCCAACACAAACCCACAAAACTTCCTCTGGAAACCACTGAAGTCCGCTCCAGGACTTATATGATCCTGTATGAGATCCAGCCCGGTGCAACCATATGACCTCACTACCCAGACGTTATTGTAAACAACAATGGCGAAAATATTTTTTAAAATTTGATACAAACTAAGATATTTTGAGAGATTTTATTATGGTTCTTATGTAGCTGGTAAAAACACTGATCATTTAGGAAAGTGACGTTCTGGTAGCCAGGGTTCCTTTTAAGAGTCAAACGTCTTATTTTAATGAAAGTTCAACACTGTAACAAGTGTTTGTGACTGTGGATGAATGTTGGTCAGATTTTGCCTTTTACCTCCACAAACTTCTCCGCTGATGTCCTCACACTGACGGTCGTCACACTCACAGTTTTTACCGGAAACTCGACTGTCGCCCGGTGGATGGCAGGTGCACTGTCCACAGCGACACTGACCTGCACAAACACAGGATTAAAACACACGCTGTAAAAATTAAAATGTTGTGGTTACTCAAAATTTCATGGCGACAGTTTGCAACAAAAATCATGATACGTCCAACAAATTTAGGTTTTTATTTTTACAGTGCAGTGGTTTTCTCCTCATTCTCCTGGAGTGTGTGTCAGGTAATATTCACTCCTTCATTGCACCTGTAATCCCTCATCTGAACACTTACAGTGGATTTAAAGTAGTCTGCCTGACGACACACACACACACACAGAGGGGGAATCTTTATGTAAATCACTCACTCCAGCAAACACTCACACACCTCCACACACACTTGGAGATGCTGTGATCCCACTTCAATCAGCCGCTGTCGGTGAAGGAGCCGCGGGGAAACTCAGAGAGGAAACACACGGACTAATGGTGGAGCTCATTAGAAAAAAAACATCATCTATTCTGAGCTCTGATTGGAGGAGAGCAGCTCCTCTGCTCATCGATCATTTCAGCAGGAGGCTCAGAGTTATGTCAGGGAGGAGCAGGGAGGAGGACAAGGGTTAGAAAGAGGAAGTCTGAGCAGGTCACTTATGGCGCTTTTCCACTCTACAATTCCAGCTCTACTCTCCTCGTCTCTACTGGGTTTGGTTCTTTTTCTCTAGCCCGACTACAGACTCATGGTGGGCGTGGATCTTATAACACAGCTGCGCTAAAGTGCTGCGCAGAAGTGCGTGCATGTTCATCTATAACGCCACACAAACATCATTTTGTACTAACATATGTGCCACCGTGGTCTTTGAAGGAAAAAAAAAAAGCTTTAAAAAGATTTCATTACAGTAATACAGCGGCTCAATGTGGGTCGTCATGACAACGGAGGTAAACAACAGCCTGGTGCTGCTGCACGTGGAGGAAAACGAAGGAGCTGCTTCCTGACATCAACTCTTCCCTGGATCCAGTGAGATCACTTTAATTTTTGATTTTTGGGCCTGGTATAGCAGAGATTTGTTGTTGATCAATCATTCTTCTTTGAACTGGTTTTCCTTTTTGGTTCCCTGTGGATTAATGGACTGATTGGTGCTTAAAGACTCTCGTGGCAGACAGATCGCTCCTGCACCGACCAACTTTGATTTAATTTAAAAGACTCTTTAAAGCCAACTGTCTTTGCTGTTAACTTCTTTTTGCTTTAAAAAGGACTTTTAACTTCTTTAGGAATCATGAAGGAGCATTTTAGGGCTGTATTTTGTCTTCATTCAGTCTGGTTCTGTGCCGTCAGGTTTAAATGTCATTAAAAACCCGTCGCTGACTTATTCCTTTGCCTCTTGTAAGTGATTTGTTCAGAGTCAGAAGCTGCAGAGACGACATTCTCTGACCAATGAGTGACCGGCAGTCCGTCCACGTCACCTTTTAGTATCAGCTTTACTCTCTTAGAACCAGGGTAGAGCAGGTACTAAAAACTGGCGTCTGACGCGTAGTACCGCGCTAGTGGAAACGCAACACAAACCGAGTAGAGGCGAGTAGAGTAGGGCTGAGACGAGTCAGTGGAAAAGGGCCAAAACTGTTGGTGCAGAGAGTCAGGGACTGAAAAAATACTGAAAACTTTACTGACAGATACTCAAAATATGACAAATCTGACATTTAAATTACAGTGCTGTACTTTTGTTTTTGTTGCATCAGATCTTTAATAGCTCTGGATCTTACAGTTCCCACAATGCAGCAACAATGCAACATTTATTTGCTGCTGACCGTCCGGTGAACTCAGATGTTTTCCACAGTCCACACACTCACAAGCTTTCTCTTAAAATAAAGATGCACGCTCCAAAGCCCTGCAGGGATCACCCTGATGACGCTGCACTTTGGAGCTGAGCAAATTTCCCTCCACTGGTGATTGTAACAAAGAAAAACAGCAGATGAGAGTTTCCCACATCACAGGGTGGTTTCGAAACAGCCAGAATAATGTATGCCTCTCACTGACACTTTCTTTTTTTAGCTGGAATCCCACTTTTTGGCAGCTTGCTGTTTTAATCGAGTCAATGAAGTTGTTTTTTGAGCTGCAGAAGGATGACAGGTGCAATGTAAGATATTTTTGCTTTGCTTTGCCAGATTCGCAGCTTTGGGGAGGAAGTGTCACATCTGTGGGTGTGATTATCCAGATTTGACTTTTTTTTTTTTTTTTTCAGTTAAAATTTGGTTTAAAAATGTTCATGAATTATCTGCAGGTTCAGAAAGTGCAGCAGCGTCTTCTTGACGTGTGATTTCTAAAAACTGGAGCAAACTTAAACTTGAAATGATGGAAGTAAAATCCCAATTCCAAAGAAGTTGGGACCTTGTATGAAACATACACAAAAAAAAAGAATTTAATCTACCACCTGGATTTCACTAAGCAAATAGGAACGAGCCTCCTATTGGATAATTACTGCATGGGCGATTATCTTTCAGCTGGCAACAAGTTATTTAACTCCAACTGGTGCAATGAGCTGCTTCTCATTTCCTAAACAACCATGTGGAAAGACACATCCCGTGGTCGTGGAAAAGATGTTAGTCTGTTTGAGAAGGGTCAAATCATTGGCTTCAAGCAGAGAAAACATCTAAGGAGATTGATGCAGAAACGACTAAAATTGGGTTGAGAACTGTCCAACGCATTATTAAAAACTGGAAGGATAGTGGGGAACCATCGTCTTCCAGGAAGAAATGTGGCCTGGTAGAACTCAGGGCTGTGTTTAATAGTGAAAGTAAGGGCATTTCCACACGCACAATGAGAAGGGAATTCAAGGGATTGGGACTGAACAGCTGTGTAGCTTTAAGAAAACCACTAATCAGTGAGGCTAACTGGAAAAAAAGGCTTCAGTTTGTTAGGGAGCATAAAGATTGGACTCTGGAGCAATGGAAGAAGGTCATGTGGTCTGATGAGTCCAGATTTACCCTGTTCCAGAGTGATGGGCGCATCAGGGTAAGAAGAGAGGCAGGTGAAGTGATGCACCTATCATGCCTAGTGCCTACTGTACAAGCCTGTGGGGGCAGTGTTATGATCTGGGGTTGCTGCAGTTACTCAGGTTCAGCAACTGGCTCACGAGTCGATCCAAAGAAAGAGCTACTTGAGCCAAAAGTCTTGAAAAAGTTTGATGCCTGTGCTGACTCCCGTGTCCTGAAAGCTCCTACAATATGCACATATGCATCAGAAGTGGACGATAAACTAAATTGAAGAACCTGAAACTTGGAGAACAAGTTGTCTTGGTCTTAAAATTCCTCAGTTCTAGGGAACAATATTCCCTCGACTTTTCTTTATATTTATTCACTGCCTGGCCACAAAAAAAGTCACCACTTGGATTCAACTAAGCAAATATGTACGAGCCTCCTATTGGAGAATTACTGCATGGGCGATTATCTTTCAGCTGGAAACAAGTTATTTAACCCCAGAGGATGTAATGAGTAACTTGTTTTTTCAACCATGGTGAAAGACACATACTATGGTTGTGGAAAAGATGTTAGTCTGTTTAAGAAGGGTCAAACCAAGCATCAAGCAGAGAAAACATCTAAGGAGATCGTAGAAACTACTAGAATTGGGTTGAAAACTGTCCAACGCATTATTAAAAACTGGAGGGATAGTGGGGACCATCATCTTGGGCGCATCAGGGTAAGAAGAGAGGCAGGTGAAGTGATGCACCCATCATGCCGAGTGCCTACTGTACAAGCCTGTGGGGGCAGTGTTATGACCTGGGGTTGCTGCAGTTGCTCAGGTTCAGCAACAGTATGTGCTCAAAGAATGAGGTCAGCTGACTACCTGAATATACTGAATGACCAGGTTATTCCATCAATGGGTTTTTTCTTCCCTGATGGCACGGGCATATTCCAAGATGATGTACGAGTGGTTCAGGGAGCATGAGACATCATTTTCACACATGGATTGGCCTCCACAGAGTCCAGACCTTAACCCCATTGAGAATCTTTGGGATGTTCTGGAGAAGACTTTGTGCAGCGGTCAGACTCTACCATCATCAATGCAAGATCTTGGTGAGAAATTAATGACACACTGGATGGAAATAAATCTTGTGACATTGCAAAAGCTTATCGAAACAATGTCACAGCAAATGCATAATCAAAATATTAGAGTGTATGACCTTTTTTTTTTGGTGGCGACTTTTTTTTGGCCAGGCAGTGTAATAATCTGCAGCTTTCTTAGGGTCGTGTTTTGAAGACGCCCTCTCCGTGTCATTTGGAGCCTGCTGGGAAAAGAAGCAGGATTCCCTCGAGAGGTTTTCTTGGACACCGGCCCTTTAAGAAAGCGTTCGCTGCTTATAAAGGAAATGATGGTTCTCACTTGATTGACCATTATTCAGCCCAACCCCAGCTGATTGAGTATTCATCCATCAAACACAGTTTTCTTGGTCCTTCAGCTTCTTTTTCTTTTCACTGGAAAAGTGAACGTGCTCTTTTTCACAAAATAGTGATAAAAAAATAAACTGATTCACCTTCACCTGACCTGTTTTTTTACACACGTTGTTCCAGCTTCATGGTCGTGGATCCACCGTGACTCAGTGTCCTGATGCTAATCTGTCATTAAGGTTCACCTCAGACAGAGTGACGAATCACACACCGACACACACCAACACACACCGACACACAGCTGAAGATGGCTCCACGACCACGGCGATAATCAATAAGGCACGGTGTGGTGACATCACCAGTTGCTAGGGTAACAGAGTCCTGGAGCAGATGGTGGTACGCTGTGTGTGTGTGTGTGTGTGTGTGTGGAGCCTGAGGAGAGGTATGTGGATGTGTGTGTGGTCATTAAGTCTGACGGTGACACACACGTGGCACATTAGGTGTCTGTAAATTCACACACACACACACACACACACACACACACACACACACACACAGCCTATAGAAATGTTCCAGTGTTGCTTAATGGCATTAGATTTTCCCTCCAGGGCAGCAAAGAGGAAACACTCAGAGTGAGTGATGGTTTTTGCATAAAGGAGACACCCTGCTCTTTAAAAACAGAAAAAAAACAGAAGAATAATAAAAGAGAGAGAGAAAAACATCTGTCTCCTCTGAGCTGGAGATTCCCTTTGTGTTTTTGTTTCAGTGTCAACTGTTTGCAGACGTCTGCAGCATCCATGCAACATTTAACCCATTAACTACCCCACCAAGAAAAAAAGGAATAGAAACATTTGTATCTTCTTTTTTTAAACAAATCATGTAGTTTTAAAATACTGACCTCGACCTAAACCCTGAAGAGTCACTTAGTGGTTCAAGTATGCCACAAAATGTTGAGCAATGTTATTTCAACCAGGGGGATTATTGCATTAAAAAAGGAAATACTGCACTGCAAAAACTGAAATCTAAGCAAGTCATTCTGTCTTATTTGTAGTAAAAATTGTCTTATTTGTCTTGATTTGTGCCACATTCACCAGACCAGGTCATAAAAATGTCTAATTTCAAGTTTTTTAAGACAAAAATGAGGTGTAAATTGCTTGTAACAAGTAAAAAAAAATCTGCCAATGGGATAAGACGAATTCACCCGGGAAGTTTCTTGAAATTAGAAAGATGTCTTAAAACAAGAATCTTTTATCCCATTGGCAGATTTTTTTTTACTTGTTACAAGCAATTCAGTCCTCATTTTTGTCTTAAAAAAAAACTTAAACTGAGACATTTTTATGACCTTGTCTAGTAAATGTGGCTCAAATCAAGAATAGTAAGAGAAATGTGACTAAAATTAAGATATAATGACTTGCTTAGATTTCAGTTTTTGCAGTGTGCATTTGTAAATTTTTCATTTTAGAAAAAAAAAAGTGAAATAATAATGATTCTCACATTCATTTCTGCTTGTGAGCGAATGCTACCGTGCAAAACATTCATTTTGCATGAAAAAGGTAAAAGGACAAGCTGCAAAGCAACAGCACATTTGTATTCATTCAATAGGAATTGCAACAACTCGACTGTGGTTGTGCAACAACAACAACAACAAAAGGTTAATGAAGCTTAAGCTGAGGCTTATTGGAAGCCCTGATATCATGAATTGTTTCCATTCAAGTCCCAAAATGTGTAAAGATGTTTCTGTTACAATGTTTGTTAAATCTGAATGCGTCACAGAATGAGGAGTGAGTGGAGCACCTACCGGGTCTACATCATAGGAACAAGCAAACCGTGTCTGATGTAGATAATAAAACATTTGACAATAAAATAGTTCAGTATACAGGACTGCAAACTTTTTATCTTACAAACTGGTTTATTAACTTTATTCGTGGTCGTTTTGTTTTCTGGCCAAGACGTGAGTCACTGATGCACAATTATTCACGGGTAGAAGTGAGTGTTTGGGTGATTTATACCGCCAGTCGAGCAAGTTGGTTGTGATCTCATGTAAATTAATGTTTTTTGATATGAAAAAGTTCACTTTTTCCACACACAGTTGAGATTGGTATGATGATATTGTTTGTAACCTTCATGGTAAATCCTGTGATCAATACGGCGTCCTTAAAGAGAAAAAAAAAACTCTTAAAGTTTGATCCAGGGTCCTTTAATTTCTAGTTCAACTCTCTAAATATTAATCTGTAACCTTCTGCAATTCTGTCTGAAAGTGTTTAACACATATATGATTTAATAATTCTGTCACAGACTGAATTTCCCTGTTCACTCCAAAAACAGAAATCTAAGCAAGTCATTCTGTCATATTTGTAGTAAAAATTGTCTTATTTTTCTTGATTTGAGCCACATTCACCAGACCAGGTTATAAAAATGTCTCATTTCAAGTTTTTTTTAAGACAGAAATGAGGTGTAAATTGCTTGTAACAAGTCAAAAAAATCTGCCAATGGGATAAGACGAATTCACCCGGGAAGTTTCTTGAAATTAGAAAGATGTCTTACAACAAGAATCGTTTATCTTATCCCATTGGCAGATTTTTTTTTACTTGTTACAAGCAATTGATGCCTCATTTTTGTCTTTAAAAAACCTGAAATGAGACATCTTTATGACCTTATCTAGTAAATGAAACTCTGACATGAAACTCAGGCCTGGTGTTGGATTTGAGCGTACCACATTCAGATTGATAAATACTGATCTGTGATTGGATATTCACGCACTAACATGGAGTGAACATGCAGTTTTGTCACTTATACCCACACCTGAAAGTCTGTGACTGTAGAGAAGAAGAATTTGACATTTTTTCAGCTGTTTTAATTGGTCTAAATTATTGGTAGCACAAGTTGACTATCGCTTTAAAGTTGGATCTTGTTGTACAATAATGCCTGAAAAGGTGTGTGAGAGTCATTAAATATTAACCGTCACACACATGGTTGTTATCTGACCCAGCGCCGGCTTTAGAAAGCAGACAGGAATCCTGAGAATCAGCAGAAAGATGTTGAAAGCAGGTGTTTCCTTGAGGAAATACCTCGGTACAAAGAATGTGCTCTCCACCAGCACCGCTCAGGAAGACGAGCTCCGAGCTGCTGTTTCAAATTTCAAGGCTTTTCCGCTCAAGCTGCCATCTGTACCAGCCGCATTCATCCACGCCTGAGTGCTTCTCTTACTCTGTCTCCTTCACTTTCTCTCTCTTCTGCTTACTCACTCTGCTTCCTGTCTCCTTTCTTATTGTTTGGTCTTTATTTTCTAGTTAAATGTTTTCTGCATGTCCCGCACTTTTGTAAACATTCAAAATCCTCATCACTTTCTCTTCCTTAAGGTCAAAGAATAGAAAATACTTCTGCCGTGAACTCACCTGATTGTGTGAAAATAGATTACGCTGCAACATCCACAAAGACGTATTCATAGATGCTTTAATTGTTCTGTTTCATGGTAATTAGAAGTTCAATTTTGTTGCAGCAATTGGAGACAACATAAAAGTATTGGTGTAAGAGATAAAGCTAATTAACTTTCCCAGCCCGGGCTAATCTCTGTGTTTTTATTGTGTGAGCTGGGCTTCGATGTGTACGCGTCCCTGTTATTCTATAATTGCTTTGAGAAAATCATGACGTAAAGAAATGAAAAACAGAGGCTTCATGGGGAGACTCACTGGAAACAAAACACTAACAGTACATTAGTGTCAGAGCTCAGGGTTTGAATTCTTATCCTGAAGGTTCATGATGGTCGTACACTTTTTATTGTTGGTAATATTTTAGAACAATTCCTACAGAGGGGAACGTGACACAACATGTGTTGCTGAGTATCATGGTGCTTCAGATCATTTTGTGTCATAAAACTACATTTCCAATGACTGATTGCCTCTAGTGTAGTGATTCCCAACCTGTGGGTCGCGGCCCCCTGGTGGGCCGTGAAGGTATTGTAAGTGGGCCACCAAATCATTTCCAAAATAATATAATTTTAGTGGAGTGTAATTATATAAAGATGCAACACACAAATAAAGAAATAAAGATATTAAGATACTGAATGATGTTTTATATGTCAAAACTGAGTTACAAACTCGGATAGGAACCTAAAATGTTCAGATAGAGCCCAATGGGTAACATGACCCCACTTTAAATTCAACAACAACCCAATGTGTTGTAAAAAATATGTAACAAAACCCAAAAAGTAATAGCTTTTCAAATATTGAACAGAAATGCGCCCAAAACACAATAAAAAGAATGTACTAAGCCTAAATATAATAGCTGACTCAAACTGTAGCAAATTATTACACTTTGGCTAAAAATTATTTAGTTATGGGCTCAGAGTCTGTTACATTAGTTACATTACTGGCCAGCTATTAAATATCGGGGTTTTATTACATTTTAGGTTGTTGTTGTCCTGTTTTAGCCTTTAGCTTGTGCTCTATCTCTCTCCTGTTCATCTTTCTTCTTCTCTTCTGTCTCTTTTCTGTCAGACAGTTCAGCTCCTGTTTCCACTATTTCTACTTAATAAATCACAAAAATAATTTTCAGCAGAGAAAAACTCAGATCTCTCTTTTCTCTGATAAACTTCATCAGCTGGCGTAGTGTTGTCATAGAAACTTCCACTCCCCGTGAACAAATCCAGTCTGAGCCAACTTAATCCAGACGCTGAGAAATACTATTCTAGTGCTGATAATCTCATTTTAAGTCGTGGATTATGATCAGAAAAAGTCTTCACTGGAACTTTAAGTGACATCTTATTTGGCAAAACACACTTAACACACTCTGCATGTGTCTTTTTGTAATTTTCAACCCTGACCTTCAAAATTCTGTGCACAATTATACAAGGCAAAGTCTCTCATTGTATCGTGTTGTATAGAACTTTATTTCTTCCAGTTTCAGAGTTTTATTCTGCTGACTTCTGTCCTGTGACATTGTTTTTTGATTATTTCACTCGTTTAAGTCTTGACGCCAGCAGCCCGTCCTCGTCCTTCGGGCTCCTCTCTGCGTAAGCGTCTCTCTCTCTTTGATGGATGTTAAGGATGTTTCTGTCTACAAACATGACTCTCATAACGCCACAGTGTGCACATCCTCTCCTTTCATTTGGAACAAAGCAGCGACTTAAAGGCTGCGTCTTCCCCTGAGACTTCCCCCCACAGTCAAATCAAACAGGAAATCAATGCCTCCACATTAAACCTTTATAAATCAGCTGATCTCTGAGGCCGGGCAGGTCGTGCTTCTCCATTCGCCCACAGCAGATTATTCTGTTAAACTGAATCACCGTCAGAACGAAGCTTTACTCTTCCTTCTTTTCTCTTCTGATCCTGAAGAGCTGGACACAAACGATGCCTGAATGTGACGCTGAGGCTGAAAGATCAGAGCTGCTGCATCAGAGCAAAGGTACCAGAGACTCTCTGAGGAATTGTGTGATATATAACCACCCGATGATTTATCTTATTAATAAACGGCAGCAGCTGACTGCAGAACAATGTGAGTATTGTCTATTGTTATGAGGAGAAATGTGAGATCTTTGCTCGGAGCTTAATTTAGAACCATCTCATCTTCTTCTTTGGTCTCAGTTTTTCTTGGCAGAGCTCTGCAGGTGAACGACCCGTCTGTACGTCCAGGTACCACATCTGCTCGGACAAAGTCATATATATCTCGTCCTTGATGCAACGTTCCTGTAATTAATCCTTCAGCCCATATGTTCACATGAACAATGACTCTGAGGACGGGTTTTATTTTTGGATTCAGCTCTCCACGGCTCGCTTCTCTCCTGAAACTTCAACTCCTGATGTTTAATTCAGTCTCTATGCAGCGTGCGCCGATTGAATTTGAACAATTCTGCTTCAAATCGATCCTCGGTTACGATTCTTTTACGGGGCAGGGTCAAAAAAGTTTGCATGATTTAAATCCCATCCCAACGATTGATGCAAACTCAGCTAATCCACCTGAATTCTGAGAACCTTTCAATTCTGTCCAATCATCACGACCTATTTGAAAATTTGACCAATCATAAAAGGTTTTCCTGCCCTCCTAAGTGTCACCAATCATAGCAGCCAGTCCACGGCAAAACTAACTTCCATGTTTATGAAATTGCAGATGTCTCCAACAAAAATACACCAACTAATGTTGCAGACCATCCATCCATTTTCTTAACCGTCTATCCTGCTATTCAGGGTCGTGGGTGGCTGGAGCATTGACTGTATATAGAATAAACAGCGTGCTTCCGCCTGTCACTGTTCTACGATTTTGAAGCCAAAAAAAACGTTTCTCTAGCCGCCATTGTGCAGCCAGAGTCTGAGCAGTAGAGAATTTCCGGTGGAGCCAAGTAAAAAAGAGAAATAAAAATATTTATTTCTTCTTCTTCAGAAGGTTTAGTCTCCTTTTGGCTCTTTCCTGAAGTTTCTTATATCCCCGATAAAAACTCACGAACGGCAGCTGTCAACTATCGTAAAACGAAACTTATATCACGGTTTTTAACGTCCAATAACTAATGAGAAAATAACTTCTCAGAAAAAAAACACCTGAACACCATGCAGCCAGATGACATCATCATACCACCTTAGAGTAAAGATGAGAGAAACGTTTCTACCAGGTATCGTAATTTTTTAAAAGCTTTCCCGGCTCATATCTGGAATACATGAGGAGGTGGGGCTTATGACCTATACTGCAGCCAGACACCAGGGGGCGGGGCTTATGACCTATACTGCAGCCAGACACCAGGGGGCGGGGCTTATGACCTATACTGCAGCCAGACACCAGGGGGCGGGGCTTATGACCTATACTGCAGCCAGACACCAGGGGGCGGGGCATCTGCTGGGGGCTTCAGTTTGAGCCGAACGTTGTTATGTCCACTCATTATACAGTCTATGGGCTGGAGCATATCCCAGTTGTCATTGGGCGAGAGGCTGGGTTCACCCTGGATTGGTCGCCAGTCAATCGCAGGGCTGACACAGAGACAAAAAACCATTCACGTTCGCACCCACACCTAAGGGCAATTTAGAATAGTCAGTTAACCTAACGTGGGCATGTTTTTGGTCTGTGGGAGGAAGCCGGAGAGAACCCACGCATACACGGGGAGAACATGCAAACTCCACACAGAAAGGCCGAACGGGGAATCGAATCGGCGACCTTCTTACTGTGAGGCCGGAGCGCTACCTGCTGCGCCACCATGCAGCCCTGCAGCTAGACCATGCAAGACAATTTCTCATCGTTCTGCACGAAAGTGAGGGTAAAGTGTTTTGTACATTGTGCAACAATATTTTTCCACCACAAAACACGCGAAGAGAATGACAAGCGTGCAAACAAGACATAAGACGGATCACAATGATACCTAAAAACACTGAAACATTCACTGCAACATTTTGGAAATGTCTCTGTAAAATCAGCCATTTTATCCCACAGTCATCCCAAATCTGAGCCAAAGAGTGAAAAGTGACCAAAATGGTCAAAAACAAAAAATATACTGGCAAGAAAATTCTGAGAAAGCTTGGAAAGCAGTCCGACAGTCGCAACAATGGGAGAAAAAATTGACACAAAACAGTGAAAAGTGGGAGAAGTAGCCAAAGGCAACAAAAACGGCAAGAAAGTTAGAAAATAGTTAAAAGTTAAGAGTAATAATGTGGCAAGAATGGTCTAATAGTTGTTAGGACAACATGTGAAAAGTGACTAAAATGGGCAAAAAGCATTCACAAGTGGCAAAAAAAATATCATGGGTTATTGTTGCCCCATAATTAATTTCAATGTTCAATTTCTTACCATGTGTTTGTAGAACAATGTATAAGATTGACGCGAAATGTGATACAGAAAAACTTAATCACAATTAGATTGTTTTTGTGACTCGTTCAGCCCGACCAATAACTCTTCATTCATCAACAAAGACGTCAACTTCCAGAAAGAAACTTGAATGCTGCACACTTGTGTTGCAATGCACACACACATACGCACACACTTTCTGAGGCTTCTCCTTCATTTGATAGAGAAATGAGCTTCTGCAGCCAGCCCCAAGTGGACACATGAGGAACTGCAGTTTGTAAATAACTTCTGTTGCAATTTGATGCCACAAATGATTGACTGATGAACGCAAAAAGCATCTGATTATACTGCATGCACTTTAGAAAACTCATTTTTAAAGAAAAACCCAAACACAGCCTGGAGCTATTGGATTTCTAGCTTTGAAATTTACAGTGCTGTTTCCATAACGTATCTATCGCCCACTTTCCTCTCGCTGTCATCAATCAACAGGCTCCAGATTAATGTCTGAGACACAACAATGAGAGCAGAGCCCAGGCTTTTGTTTTTTGGCTGTATTGCTTTCCAGCGTTGCCTGAGTATCTAAATCCATTATCAGAATCAGACCTAACATGTAGAGGTGCCAAGAAAACAAGCTTCCTGTGTCCAGAAGGGCCACTAATGAAGCGTTCAGCGCACTGTAATAAATCTCGACCCATCGACCTGCTGCTGCTTCTATCGGGAGAAACATCCCGGGCGCCTCGGTTTGCATCGTTGCAAACAAACAGAGCAGCTTAATCTCACACGAGCACATAAAGCTGCTAATATACACGTTTGAGTGAGTGCAAGTGAAAACCCCCTCCACATTTACAGGCTGTAAACCCACAAATATATATTCATGTGAATGAATGAAGCAGTAAAAAATCTGCTTGGCTGTTTTTTTTTTTCTTGTTCCGAGCTTGTTAAAAGATTCTATCTGCTTTGATTGCCGGGCACCCCGGCGTCTTTACAGCCCTCTTAAGGACGGATTAAGAGATGTGAGAGGCTGGAAATGGCCTATTTTACACCGAAGAGGTGAGGACCGAGTGCCGGCCTGCCTCCGTAACCATGGCAACAAGGCGAGGATGGGGAAGAGCAGGTACCTCGTCCGAAGCAGGGCAAATTGGACGTTCCGCGACACTTCTTCAGACTGCTCTCCAGAGACAGCGAGCAAGACAGAGGATGCTCGCACTTCTTCCCGGCCCATCCGTCCTTGCAATCACACCTGCCACAATTACACTGGCCCTGACCTGCAGAGGGGAGGGGGGGAGAGAGGGGGGAGAGAGGTGAGACAAAGAGGAGGGCGAACAGCAGCTGCAGGAGAGATAAAATAAACTACAACAGATGTGAGCGCAGGAAGAGTTAAACGTGAGTTCAGTCTTTCAAACCATGAACTGCAGTCTGAGGTTTGTGCCAAAGATCTGCAAACTTTTCTGCTTCTGGAGCATAAATTAATCGCTTTACCAACAGCAGCATCCATCATATTTTGGTCATTAATTCTTTAGAGAAAACATGAAAAGGTCACCAATGCTGCTCTCCTGGTTTAAGTTATAGAGGAAGTTTTATTTGTATGCTACAAAACTGCAACAAGGAGCAGATGTGGAGCTGCTGAACTTTTCAGGAGCAGCCAAAACTTTTTAACGTCGCACAAAGTGTTTCACTTTTTTATTTCTTATGTTCAAGAGAGTGTACAGTGATACAAATTTTTCAAACCTTTAAATAGACACACAACATCACTGTAAAGGTGCACTACTCCAGATTTCCATTTCGAGAAGTGGAGCTCATGGATTTTTTTCTGTTGAACTTTATTATTCTCTATATCAATCAGAGGTGAAGGTACAGGAACTATAAAGTTAGATAAGTTAAATCAGAAGTTGATAAAATACATAGAAATGGGATGGAAAAGTAGTTGTAAATGTTTATTGAGTGTTTTCATTACTTTCAGTGGTTCAAGGAACATGTTTAATTCATTTAGAAAAAAAAACCCCAACGAATTCAAGGAGAGATTTCAGGGTCTGGTTTTATGAAATTTGTAAAGGTATAGAAGTTTATTACAGCAAAATTGATATATTTAATTTCTAATCGTGTCTTGAAAATAAATCTTTCACCAACTGACTTTTTTTTTTTTTACAGGTGATGGAAAAACTGCATCCACTTTACAGTAGGTTCAGTTGAAAAAAAAAAAAAGTGAGTAAGTGATTTATACGGGCTTTTATGAATTTCATAGAAGGCGGTTTAGAAAAAGGTCAGGGACAATATAGACCAGGGATGTCCAAACTATGGCCCGAGGGCCAATTGTGGCCCGCCGTCTATTTTCAAGCGGCCCCCAGCTCTCATCTTACCATGTGTTAATTTTGTCTCTTAAATTAATCATGTTCTAACTGTTTACATCTACAGTTTCTGTCAAGTGCTTGAAATAAATCTTAATATTTCTGGTAATGTTTCACAAAGATTTGGACTGTGCATAGGCAACTTTATAAAGCTAAAGTTCTGTATAATCTGCAAAAACTCAACAACTTTTACAGCTGATGTTTAATCGCTTTTGGCATGATGCAAAATGTGTTTCATGAGTCGTTTAGAATTAAAAAAAATAAAAATAAAAACACATGAGAGGACAAAAAAAATGAATTTAAGATATGAAATGGTCAAAAAAGGCAAAAGTTGAAGCATAAAATGGTTCAGAATGCAGGATCAGAGATATTTGGGGTTTAAAATGTTTATATAATTGTCGAATAAACAAATGTGATAAAGTCCAGATCCTGATTCTGACATAAAATTGTTACATATTTTTACCAGGTTTGGTTTTATCTCAAAGGTCTGCAATAACAGCACAAGCATGTTTGACTTAACCATTTTTTAAATTTTTTTTCAGAATCCACTAAAAAGAAATAGTTTTCCAATAGAGCGCTCATTTGTTACTTTCACTGTTAGTAAACATGTTCATAAGAGCTGACAGCCCTTTAGGGAAAGAGTTTGGACACCCCTGTTATAGACAAACAACTAATCAAACACAGGTGTGGCACAAGACACAGGTGAAACACATGAGGGGCAATCAAACAGGAGGGAAACTCAATAAACACACAAGGAGCCTCCTTGTTTTATATATTGCTGAAACAAGAGGAAAACCATCTGGATGCTCCATCTCTGCACGTTTAGTGACCTGCAGAACTTTAAAGTGACGTGGAACAGGATTTTGTGATTGAACGAGGAAACCGACCTGAGCAGAAGTCGTCGGTGTAGCGGTCGTAGGTGGCGTGGCAGTTCCTCTCGTCACACTCACACGTGTCTCCGTGAATATCTCCCCAGTCTCCAGAAGGATCCACGTCATGGCAGGTACACTCTCCACACACACACGTCCCTGAAAACCACAGGAAACACAACCACAAATGATGATGATGAGGAGGAGGAGCTGGTTTTCAGTGAGGTGAAGTTTAGAAAGGGTTAATTTTAAAGCTTTAACACTTTAACAGAGCCGTTTGTCCTTTTTCTTGTTTGTTTTACATCTGAGGGAATCAGCTGAGCAGCAGTCAGTGGAAATCCCATTTTCTCTTATCAGCAGTGACAGAGCAGAGGGGAACCCTGGGGGGGCCGGGCCAGCTGGCAGGACCGTGGGCAGTGGGGGGGCGCTGCGTGTCTGGATCCTTCAGTCTCAGTCACCACATCATCACCACGAAACCCGAGGTTATAGAGCCGTGCACTTTTATGTGTCACTAATGTCACAGCATCTGCAGCTGTTTACAAAAACAAAAAAGCTTCTCTAAAATCTGAGAAAACCGTGTGACTTTCACCATCTCTATTTTAACTGCATCTACTCAAAAAAACCATAAATAAAAGCAGATATCATCAGGTATATTCAATCATTCTGACAGCAGGTTGTTTAGTTTATTTTTAACACCCGACAAACAGAGAGGTTTGACAGAATGATCTGCAGGGAACCGTCAGTCAAATCATCCCCTCGTTCCTGTCAGAGCAGGAAATAAAGGAGAGATTATATTTTATATTTTTAATCTGTGCATCTACAGAGGAAGATGAAATCAAATCAGCCTCTCTTTGTAATCCCCTTCCTGGATCTGTGTGTTAATAATCAGCAGGAAGCATCTTAACAAAGCTGAACAGGAGGATTAACTCCACAAACCCCGAGTATAGAAGTGAGAGTTGTTGTAATTATTATCAGAATCAGATTGTGTGACTCTTTAAACTCAAACAGAACGGGTTTTTTGAAAGATGTTTGAACATGTTAGTGCATTTGAACCATTTATAAAAACATTTATTTCAGCCGCTGATATCTAAATATATGACTGTGTTCAGCTGTGAAGAGAAGGATCTGTGTTTTTCTCTGCTGAAAACAATTTCTGCGATTTATTAAGTAGAAATTATGGAAACAGGAGCTGAACTGTCTGACAGAAAAGAGACAGAAAAAGGAAGAAAGGTAAACAGGAGAAAGATAGAGAAGCTAATAGCTAAAGTAGGAGCTAAAGGCTAAAACAGGAGCTAAAGGCTAAAACAGGAGCTAAAGGCTAAAGTATGAGCTAAAGGCTAAAACAGGAGCTAAAGTATAAAACAGGAGCTAAAGTATAAAACAAGAGCTAGAGGTTAAAACAGGAGCTAAAGGTTAAAACAGGCGCTTGACACTAAAAAACAAACTGAAAGCTAAAAAACGAACTAAAAGCTAAATCAGGAGCTAAAGGCTAAAACAGGAGCTAAAGACTTAAACAGGGGCTAAAGGCTGATACAGGGGCTTAAGGCCAAAACATAAGGCTTAAACTTAAACTAAAGGCTTAAAAAAACACAAGATTATGGCTTAAACACAAAACAAAGGCTAAAACAGGAGCTAAAGACTAAATCAGTCACTAATGTGTTTGTGCTAATGTTGATTCCTGTCCACATGCAGCAGTTATTCTGCAGTGATCTGTTCAAACCTGAGAGTCTATCAATAAAATGAAGAGCCAGGTTACGTTTGCTCTGCTTGGTGAGGTTGGAGTTGGTAGATGAGACCTGGTAGGACACAACCAGGATTCACTAACGTTACAGACATTTATCAGAGCACTGAGCTGTGAGGCTCAAACCTACAGAGTCTGATTGTTGTCACTTTTCAAACAACAGTAACTGTTGATAAATACATTACTTAGTTGCGTCATATCGGGTAAAAAGTTTAGAAATGTATTAACTTTCACTTTCACTTTCCAAACAGATACACAAGTTATGACAGTTTGCACAAGTTTCTCCTCAAAGTCACTTTAACTGCTGATTTTAAAGTGTCCCTAAGTGTGAGTGTGTGAGAGACGTGTTTGTTTGGCTCCAGACGCTCGAAACCTTGAACAGTAAAAGAGTGATGAAAGAAATGAATGAATGAATGAGGAGGTTTGAAACCCAAAGAGGCAGAAACCTTCCTTTTCAGTCATTGCAGTCACACTTTAGTTCCTCTCTCCTGTTCCTGCTGGGACCTGCTGACCTTTGTTAACCTTTGGCAGTGAAAGCAGCACAGTGAGACGTGAACACAGGAGCTGGACGCTCGTGCTGTGTCAGCTCAACTTTCTGACCATAAATCATGGATCTGGATGAAGCTGAACATTTAACCAGCACTCAGCCGGTCCAGAGGAATTAATATTAGAGAGCTTTACACAAATCTCTCAGGATCACTTGAGCTCCGTTAGATTCTCTCTGAAGAGCTCCGACGACTTTCTGATGAATTTTTATGAGGACTTATAAAATCAGACTATTTTTCCATTTATCTCCATCATTTGCAGTTTTCAAGGTGACAAGAGGACGAAGTGAACAGGAAACAGTTTGATTTTAATTTCAGACACTCAGCACGTCCTCCTGGATATTCATATTTATTTTATTTCATAACCTGTTTTCTATTCATCTAGTTCAAACTGTGACTTTTATGAGCTGGAGATTAATATCCTATATTTACCCAGCCACCTTCTTCCTCTGATGTCACTTCCTGCGTGATGCTTTCATCATGTTTCAGCTAAATAATGGTAAAGGAACAAACCATCAGTGTTGAAAATCTGACAAATGCTCGACTTCCTGACTAAGAAACCTGAAAAAGTGAAAACTAGGACTGATATCAGTTTGAATTTCTTACAAAAAGTAACACATTTGAAAAAACTATGAACTATAATTGACATGTATCTGTGTTTTTAAATCATTTAAGAGTTGATTAACCCTGTGGTGGACACCTATTTAAAAGTTATTTACTCCTAAATTCAATGATTCATGTGGTGGAAATTCATATTAGCCTGTGTCTGGATATTTTTATTCTTCTTAGGGCCTGAAAAAATGTTTTCAATTTATTTTTCCAATCATATTTGTATTTTTGAACATGTTATACATGAACATTTGAGGGTGAAAAAGCTTATAAAGTATAAATTAATCAGTGTTAATATGGATGAAAGAGAGTTAAAAAGTTTTGCAAAACATTAAAAAAAGATTATTCATGAAATTACCAAAGAAAACAGGTAAAAAAGATAAAAAAAATCAGAGGTCTAACAAAGAAAAATAAGTCATATTTTTTGTGTCTGAGTGCAATATTTCCTTCCATCATGAATTGAGTATTTCATCACATGTATTTCTTTATTCTATGAAACCTGTGTTATTTGAACACATCTTTAAACTATTAAAATATAACATGTTTTTTTGTGTTTTGGTTCCTCAAACCCCCAAAATGTCAGGTGGTGCAACCGTCCTGACAAGTATCCACAGTAATTAAACTCTAAAAATTGAATGTCAGTTCTTGTAAATGGAAATTAAAAATACAGTGGCATTATTTTATGCTTGAACCTTTTTAAATAAAACATTCTTNTTAAAGTGAAGAGAATAAAACAGGAAACAGGAAACTGCATCAGCCAGAGGAGCCCAAATGACATTTGTGACCAAGTGGAAAAGTTTGTAGATTTCTCTGAAATACTGATAAAAAAGGTTTTTTCACTTCATTGGTGACTGGAACAATTTCCATGTCAGGTGGTACAACCAATGTAATAATGTGAAATGTTATTTTAACATCAAATTATTGATCTTATTCACAAATAAAAGAAATGAAACACACAAAATGAAAATGTATGAGTCACTACAGACACTTGAGAGATACTTGCCAAAATTTCACACAGAAAAAATAACAGGAACATATAAATATATTTTCATATATTTGGTTGCACCACCTGACATTTTTGGGTGCTCAAATTAAAAATACTAAAAAATAATGAACCTAAAAACTTTTCAAAGAACTTTTTAGAAATAAGTTTTTAGACCCTTTTTTGTCATTGACCCATTTACATTAAGTTCACACTGTTTTATGTTGAATGCTCAGTTACAAATTTTTGAAAAAACAAAAAATTGGAAAACTTTTTTTTCATGCCTTAATACAAATAAAAACACTTAAGGGAAAAATCCTGACACTGACTTTTATAATTCATGTATCAGAGGGTTAATTCACTCAGATGTAAAATCTACAATAATTATCCGTAATCACATTAAAACATCTGTATTTCATCAGTGTTGTTTGCTGGTTGAGGAACAGGTAAACTCACCTCTGTTGCTGCAGATTTTGCCGTCTGGAGACGTGCATCTGCGCTTGCTTTCCCACGGGCTGATGTCACACTGGAATTCACATTTGTCTCCATGCCAACCAGCGGCACAGTAACAGTTTCCACAGTAACACTGGCCGTGGCCTGGAAACAGATCAGAGGAAACGACAGTCGGTCTGACGGTCACAGGAACAAGGTTAAGATGAACTTGAAGGCTCAGTTATTCAAACATACAGGATTTAAGATGCTAGAAGGACTAAATCATTACTGTAAAGGCTGAAAAATAAAGGTTTATGTTTATCTCAGAACAGGAAAATGACCTTTTTCCTATTAATGATACAACCAGAGATGGAAATTTAAATGGGAGTTTAATGACACCAATGCTGCTTCCACTTATCAATCTGATTCTTTATTAATTCTTCTTGTGGATTTTCTGTCCAAAAAGTAGCATCACAGATTTTCTATGTCAACATTTTATTGATTTCATGGGTAAATAGATATGAAATTGGTCAATGGATTTAGATATTTCTGGACACACATAGATAAAAAATAAGTAAAAATTGTGCATCATGTGACATGGATGTTTTTTTTTTGTTCTGTTTTATTGACTGAATTAGGCCACCTAACAATACGTTGAGTTTTTGGAACCTTGAGCTTGCCGTAGTTGTGCTGAAGTCACTCCCTGTTTGTATTTTCACATTTAGATGTTTCAGTATTGTTCACAAAGAGTAACTGTGATATGTTTCTGTGATGAAAGTTGAATTTCTGTGTTAAAAACCAAAGTTATTTCCATGCATGCTAACCACTAGCATATCAATGTAATTCCCCATATATGTTAGCATGAAGCTAGCTGTGTTTTCTCTATGGTCTGTGCTTTATTATGTATTGAATCTGAATCTCTTGTGAGAGAGTAATGTACATTTCTTTTTGTGTTCAGTTTTACAGATTCTTCAATAAAACTTCAAGCAGAAAATCCTGAACCAGTTTTCTTGGAAAACCTTGGATCGAACCCTTTCTTATCCCGCTTCCCATCTCAAGGTACGACCCATTAATCTTCAAGTTTTTGCAAAGAAAAACAGAATCAAAAATACTCTTTTATTGCCTTAATGAGTCTTTATATCTAAGTTTAACATATTAGGAAGCATAAACCCTCCTTAAAGGATAGCTACAACATCTAACTGTTGTTTATAAATGTTAATAAATTTAATTTAAATGAATAAATAAATAAAAATAAGACAAACAAGCACAGGTAACTGTAGGATCAGGTAAGGGGGGCAGGTGTTGGGGGGCATACCTCCACACACCTCTCCTGTTTCCTCGTCGAGGCACTCGCTGTCGTCACACTCGCAGAAACGTCCCGTCACCAAACCTCTGTTGTCCTCGTTGTTGCACAAACAGCTTCCACACTGACAGCTTCCTGTTACACATGTATCACAGATTATTGTGTGTGTGTGTGTGTTTGGTTTCAGCAGAGGATGGATGTGTGTTCAGATGTTTGCCCCCCCGCTGGTTCGCAGACGCCACCGTCTGAGCATCGTGTGGCACAGATCTGGACTTTGTCAGCCGTGTGTGTTTGTGTGTGTCTGTGTGTGTCTGCACTCTTTTAAAGATGTACTTTAGGGACAGAACAGAAGGCGAGACAATGACCTGCTGTGCATAAATTTGCATTTCTGTGCTTTTAAAGAGGCAGCACACTGAACTACACATGCTCATAAGGACACACACAGACACATTTACCCTTCATTAAGCTGCAGGCGACACAGGCCGGCGCCGAGGTCAAGCTCGTGTGGGTGAAGGGCTCGGTGTGTGAAAACGACCTCAGCGTCACCTCACAGCGAGCGTCCTCACTGTGGCGTCCAGCTTCCACTCAGAGAAACACACCGACCTGAGGATCCTGGGAGCTAAAGGCTCGATTTCTGGTGTCAAATTTTCTTGGTATGTAATGTCTGTGGTTTGCATGATGACATGTTTCAAATGTAGTCTGTTTGGAAAATAGTCCATTGACCCAAATATGGGATGGGTCTCTTTTAGTTGATGATAATGTGACAAAGTGTGTGAGTCACCCAGTGAGACTTATTAAGGGGTTTTTGTTTTTGATATGGCTTTGGTCTGTTTGTGTCTCCTGGCAGAGATTTTGTGAAGCTTTAAGATTCTTTTGCACAGAAAGAATCTGGGCAACGGACATAAGCAAACTTCAAAAACAGACGTTTACCCCCAATAAATTTGCACTTACACATAGATGCAGACTGGCTAGTAAGCATCGAATAAACAGCTAATATCAGCAGCTAAGAAGAACGTAGTCTCTCTACAGCTGCTTTTTATGGAAGCCCATTTCTGGCAGCCAAAGAAGTAAAAATGAAAACTTGGTTTTGTTGAGAATTTTATTTTGAGATAGAAACTCGAAAATTTGAGATAATAAAGTTGAAATTTTTTACTTTTTAACTGAAAAGTTTAATTAAAAGAGACCAAAGAGAACTTAAAAAACAACCTGATTTCATGTTATATTTCAAATTGGCTGAAATTGGCTTCTTAACCTTGGCAAAAAGTCGCAAGGGAAAAAGAAACAAAAAATACAATATTAACTAGTCCTGTTTGATAAATTTAGCCTTTGGCCCTGTTTACACAACAAGGCTTCACAGCGTTTCACTCTTAAACGTAAAAAAAAAAAAACGCAGTAGTGAAAAAAATCTTTACACGGAAACTCTAAGGGACTGAAAACGCTGTAGTTTCATGTCAGGCCTGTAGATGGCGATATAAGTGTAGAAGCCGTTTACACGACGACAGTTTAGAGGCTGAAGTGCAATAATTGCACATTTCAGTAGATTCAGCAGCATGAGAAAGAAACTGTAGGTTGCTATGTTGTTGTTTTTTCGTTCCCATGGCACAAAGGAGGTTTAATGCACACGTGTAAAGCTGAGCGTGACGCCAGTTTACAAAAGTTTGCATCTTATGTCGGCTAAAACCCTGTTCCTGTATAATCGGGAGGCTTAAATGCAACAGGACTAACCCTAACCCTAACCCTAAAACTGTTCTCATGTAAATGGCCCCTTTGAGTGATGTATTTAAAACCAGAATATAATGTTTTAAATAAATATGAGACTTTTTAAGGATGCGCACACACCCAGCTGGATTCCTGCCCCAATGATGATCCTTTCCTGCTTCATGTTGGGCTGTAAAACCTCAAATCTGTTGACTCCTTTGCATTTGAGATACTTAATGATTAGATGTCAGTGATTTTCTCAGAATTTCAACCAAGTATAGTTTCTTTGAACAAAGTGACTTTTGGTTATCAGAGTTTCTTTGTGAAGATTGGTCTTAGAAAAGAGAAGAGGTCGTCTATAATGAGGTCAATACGGTAATTAATATAGTGTGTAAGTGTGTGTGTGTGTGTGTGTGTTTGGTGGCAGTGGTGTACCTCTGTTGGAGCACACCACCCCCTGAGGGTTTCTGCACAGCTCTTTGCTCTTCTTGTTGGGGAGGTTACACTCCTCCTGGAACTGGCAGGCGTCTCCGGACCAGCCGTCGTCACACTCGCATAAGCCACAGTCGCAGTAGCCGCGATCTGAAAGGAAACACACACACACATGCTGCTCACTGTACATCCAGTCACTATATCAACATGAAGAATCGCAGAAATAAAAACAGCAGAGACCTGGGAGCATCTCAAACATGTTTAATGAATGTGAGCTGTCGTTCACTTATAGATCCATGAGCGCACATCTCGTGTGTGTGTTTTTGAAGTTTTAAAGATGAAGCAACGACCCTCCTTCACATCAATCACTCAGTGAGATCGTAACCTCAATGTTCAGCGCTCAGACGCTCCCTCACAGCTTGACGTCCACATCCCTCCTCGTGGTGAGAGCGACAGAAAAACAACATGAAAACAGGAGGAATCACATGATGCAAATGAAAGCTGCTGCTGACAGGTTATTATAAATGTTGTTCCCTCTGCATTTAGCAGCCAGAGACCTTGCATGTCACTCTCAATCATCCTCCTGACGCGTTCATCATGTAAATGTGGTGTCCTTTTTCAAGGGCCATCCATCAGTCATTAAGTACAGACGAGTCCCCCGTCCCTCCTCATTATCAGCACGTCTCAGAGGACGTCTGGGGTCGGGTTCAAGGGGAGACGGAAATGGGAAACGGTCTTTGAGACGCAATAATATTAACAGGACGGGAAGCAAATCCTGTCTGTAGTTTAACTTTGGGGACATCTTACATGAATTTATCAAAACCTTTTTACGCTGCACAAACATGATGAAGACAACAACTCAAGATCTCTCTGCTTTCACCTCGTTAGGGTTATAACTTTAAAAACCATCAACTCACTATAAAACATCTTATTCTAAACTAGATCAGTACTGCAAAAAAGTGAGAAAGAATCAAGTGTTTGTGTCTTATTTTTAGCAAAAAAAAAAGTCTTTTAAAGCTTCATACAAGATTACAAGATGCGTTATTTCATTGCACAGCAGCAAAATTAGATTTCAGTTTCATCCTGTTCAGGAAACGTAAAAAGAGGCAATGACATATAACAGGGGGAGGACAGGAGCAGGAGGATTGTGGGAACAGCCAGCATGCATGACACTCCATTTTGTTAGATAAGGAAAAAGAGTACAAAAGGGAGGAAGACGGAAAAAAAGCAAATCTCACACTTGGCTCCCGGAGGGGGCAGGCAGTTTATATATCGAATAACTTCTCTTTTCTATCTTTTACAGTTGTGCTCAATCGTTTACATACCCTCGCAAAATTTATGATTTCTTGGCCGTTTCTCAGGGAATATGAATAACACAAAAACGTTTCTGTCACTCGTGGTTAGTGTTTGGGTGAAGCCATTTATCAACAACTGTGTTCACTCTTTTTAAATCATGTTGACAACAGAAACTTCCAAAAAGACCCAGATGAAAAGTTTACATATCCCAGTGGAATGTGGTCTGGCTGTTTCAAGATGCACAATAAGGAGGCACTTGAGGAAAAATGGGCTGAAGAAAGACATTTCTACACAAATGCCACAAAGTTTCCTGCTTACAATACGCCAAACAGCACAGAGACAAGCCTCAAAACTTCTGGAACAAAGTCATTTGGAGTGATGAGAGCAAAAGTGAACTTTTTGTCCACAACCATAAACATTGTTCCATTTGGAGAGGAGTCAACAAGGCCTATGATGAAAGGTCCACCATTCCTACTGTGAAACACGGAGGTGGATCACTGATGTTTTGGGGATGTGTGAGCTACAAAGGCTCAGGAAACTTGGTCCAAACTGATGAATGAAGGATGAATGCAGCATGTTAAGTCTTTTATGACCTCCTTTTAAATGTGAGTAGTCGGGTCTTCGACGTGTACTCTGCATGAACCTGCAAGTGTGTACTGTTACTAGGTTTTGTGTTCCTGTTCAGTTTCAAAATTCTATTTTCAACTTTTAAACGTGATTTTCAGAGTCCTAAATTAACAGTTTTGAATCTTTTTTTTAGGTTTACAAATCTATTCCCTAAAAGTTAAGAAAAAAAAAACACTGTTGAGATAAAATCAAAATTCTGTGACTGTCGGTATTATAGATGAGAAGTCAAATTTTTGAGACAATTAAGTGAATATTCGTCGATGAAGTGTAGCAATTTGGGAGCAAAAGTCAGAATTTCAAGATAAAAGTAAAAAATGAGATAAACAGTCAAAATTTTGAGAAAAAAATACAAATTTTGAGTTAATAAAGTCAAAAGTTTAAGGCATAAAGTTGGAATTTGGAATTTAGTGAAAATCTGAGATATAAAGTTGAAATATGAGATTATAAGTTGAAAATCATTAGATAAACATGTCTTAAGTTTGAGATTAAAGTCAAAATTTTGCAAAAAAGTCCAATATTTAAGGTATTATATTTAGGTCAGTAAAACTGAGAGAAACGACCTTTTTGATATGGAGTCAAAATTTAAAAGAAAAAAAGTTGATATTTTAGAGTAGAAGTCTTATTTTTGAAAATAAGAAGTGAAATATTTTTGATGAAAAGTTGAAATTTGGGACCTGCCATTGGCTACAGCAGAATAAAGTGAAGGTTCTGGAGTGGCCATCTCAGTCTCCTGTGGAGTTATAGTAACTCGGTGAGACCCCTCTAGAGTTTGGACGTCAAGTACGTTCTGTCTCGTTCTTAAATGTCCTTGACCTCCGAAAAACGGTTCTTGAATGGTCAGTTTTACCATCTGAGAAAATAAAGACCCTCATCCACAACCAGCACAAAAGACTTCAAGCTGTCACTGATGTTAAAGAGGGAAATACACGCTAGGAGTAAACAGTTGTTTGTTAATAAATGTCTTCACCTAACTACTAACCATGGGTGAAAGAAAAGTTTTTGTTTTCATTCATATTCTCTGAAAAAAGGTAAAGAAATCATAACATCTGCTGGGGGATATAAACAAAAATGTATGAGCACAAATGTGGATTTGGATTCAACTTTAAGGTTCAACAACCAGAACACAGCTGTCCAAACTGAGTCTGTGCAACTTAATATCAGAGAGTAACCACCACCTCCACCCACCAACCTCCGTTAATCTCCACTCAGCATCACTGCGACACACAGACGGCTTCTCTTCGTCTGCTGGGGAGACTTTCTGTGTGGGAAGCTTCCTGTCTGTTAATGCTTAATCTTCTCCTGTGTTTCCTGAGCTGTAATTCAGAGACTTGTGGGTGTCAGGGTCCTTCCTCCACAACGACACACACACACACACGCTCGCCCGGCCAATCAGTGTCCAGCCACGCACAGATACGTTCGCCAAAGGGAGGGCGGAGAGGTTGCATCTCTGTCACAATCAGTGGTAGGAGGAATAACGAGCGGCGTGGCGTCACCGTGATGAAGCTGATGAGGAGAGGAGGGTGACTCATGCAGCTAATTTCAGGTTTTAGGTCACGGAGGCGACGGAAACTGCAGTTCATCAAGTGTCCACACGGGGACGGGCTCAAAATACAGTCACAAACATCCAAGAGTCTTATTTTATAGCAGAATCAAATCAGAGAAAAAAGAAAAACATGAAACTATTTTGAGGTCTATCAATCAAATTATTGCAAATGACATTTTGACATACATGTTACTGCACTCAACAAAGTGTGACTGGGCTGAATTAATATTCACAAAATAAATCCTGGTAACCTTAACATGACAAATGCTAAGTAGAATTTAACTATTTCTCATCATTAAAGTCAACAAAGTCAAAAAAAATTAATAAATGTTACTCAGTGGGAACTCTATGCCATGTGGCTCCAGTTATAAGTTGAAATATTTTTTATTGACTCTAAATCATTCTTGTCCAGATATTCAGAAAGATTGCCTCAATCTTTTTCTCAGAGATTTGTAAATATGTCAATATCATCCAGATACTTAGTAAATATAAATCATTTTCAACTAAATGATTCGTATTAAAAAAATCACTTTTTGGATTTGGTGTATCTAAATTATTTATATTTTTCAGAAAGGTGGTAAACATTCATTAGTTTTCCTGGGAAAATTGATTTAAGTTGAGTCAAAATTTGCTCATTTTTTTAGTAAATCCAAAATATTCAACCTTTGATGTTATTTTTTTGTACTTGATAGGTTTGTTTCTATTTACTTTATTGAAAGTTTTTTAATCAAAGTTGAAGTAATTAAAACCAAATAATTATATAAAGTGTCACTTTATTGCTTTAATTTTGTAAGTAGATAATGCTGAAACTTTTCTGAGTGTGGAAATTTATGAGTTTCTGGGACCAGCCTCTAGTGGCCACTCATGGAACTGCAGTTTCTGGTGTTTCTGCATAATTTCTTCCTGCTTGATCTTAAATTCTGGTCACGTAAAGATGTGAAAAAGGAAACAAGTTGTTGAGGATCATAATAGCTCTGGCTGATGAGTCATCACAAAAAGTAAAAGTAATTTCTTTCCATAAGAAGGAAACATTTCATCACAAACATCTGAAGTACTCTGGGGTCCACTCGACGTTTCTCTTCGGTCTTAATCACAAACAGAATTAAGATGCAGACGTACGTTATATAACACAAATCTCCGACTCTGTCTCTGAGCTCCTTTATTACTTCGACTTGATTTGTTTTCTCCAAATGTCATTTCCCTCTCTTACTTTGTTCAGAGCATGTTCTTCATAACATGATTCTCATTTCAGGGAGCAGTTATTCCTCCATGCTTTCTGCTGCCCGTGGGTTATGGAGCGTGAAACGGCTGCACGTCAGCTGCTGTTCTGAGGAGACACCTGTCTCAGGTAATAACTCATCCTCTGTGTCTTCCTCCTTTATATAACTCTCCATGCAGGCATTCAGACGTCCACTTTGGTGACTTCATCACACTTTCATAATGACTCTATAAATGGAACAAGAGGTGTTGAGAGGTCACTTTAATTCAACCTGATTCCAGTGAAGAGGAGACGATGGAAAAAAATGATTTGTAAATCCTGTTGAATTCAGTTGAATACATATAGTCGATGTCTGCAGTACGTTCCTAAAAAAGCTTGGACAGGTTCATGTTTCCTTTAACAACCCTGGTTCAGTGTTTGTGAACTGAGGACACTAATTGTTGAAGCTTTGGAGCTGGAATTCTTTCACATTCTTGTTGATGAACAACTTCAGTTGATCAACAGTCCCAAAGTCTCTGTTGTTGTATTTTGTTCTTCATAATGTTTCACACATTTTCAATGAGAGACAGGTCTGGACTGCAGGCAGGTCAGTCTAGTAGCTGCACTCTTCTACTACGGAGCCACGCTGTTGTAACAGGAGCAGAATGTGTCTTGGTTTCATTGTCTTGCTGAAATAATCAGGGACGTCCCTGAAAAAGACAAAGTGTCTTGGATGGCAGCAGATGTTGCTCCAAAACCTGTTTGTACCTTTCAGCATTAATGCTGCCTTCACAGATACTGGGACAGTTACCCATGATGCCATGGGCACTAACACACCCCCATACCATCACAGATACTGCTTTTGAACCTTGCGCTGAGAACAATCTGGATTGTCCTTTTCCTCTTTGGCCTGGAGGACACCACGTCCATGATTTCCAAAAAGAGTTCTGCTGTGTTTGTGTGTGTTGTTGATGTGTGACTTTGTCTTTGCATGGTAGAGTTTGAACTGTCACTTGTAGATGTAGTGATGAACTGTGTTAACTGACAATGGTTTTCTGAAGTGTTCCTGAGCCCACGTGCTAATATCCTTTACACAATGATGTGGGTTTTTAATGCAGCGCCGCCTGAGGGGTCAAAGGTCACGGCCATTCAATGTTGGTTTTGGGCCTTGCTGCTTACGTGCAGAGATTTCTCCAGATTCTCTGAATCTTTTGATGATATTATGGTCTGTAGATGATGAAATCCATCAATTCCTGCAGTTGGACAAAGTTGAGAAACATTGTTTTTAAACTGTTGGACTATTTGCTCACGCAGTTGTTGACAAAGTGGTGAACCTGGCTCCATCTTTGCTTGTGAAGGACTGAGCCTTTTGGGGATGATGCTCCTTTTATACCCAATCATGACACTCACCTGTTTAAATCAACCTGTTCACCTGTGGAATGATCCAAACAGATGTTTTTTCAGCATCAGCAACTTTAACAGACTTTTGTTGACTCTGTCCCAGCTGATAGGAGTGAAACATACAAATATTCTCTGGAAAGATTGAAACAGATTCTTCTTCCTCATGAATTATCTCACAGTTGACAGAACAGTTTGCACCAACACTTGTTTTACCTCCATAAAGTCTGTCAGAGCTGTAATGGTCCCAATCAAACTGCTCTCTCCAGTGGACTTGGACGGTCTTGAGTGACTTTTTCTCCTCACAGCCCACGCTGGAATCATTAGGTGACTCAGCGCTCAGGCTCACTGCCCAGCAAAGCTCAGAGTATCAAAGTAAGAGCACATCAAAATATGTACTGGGAATAAAAATACAGAGATGAACATTTAATTGGCTGAAATGTGCAAAGGACTGTGTTCAACTGTTGCCAGATTTTCCTTTTTCTCTCTCTCTGTGTTGGAAATTGACAGAATTTATGCTTTAAATCTGTTCGTCATCTTTGACTTTAGGATATTTAAGGTTCATCCTCCTGTGGTTAAAGTTCATATAGTCTGACTGTAACGTGTCCATGTTGGAAAGCAGACCTCTCTCTCAGTTTCTCAGCTTACGTAATGCCGACTGAAGTGCATCTGGAAGAGTTTGATTTGAAACAGCTCTGGACAAACTGACTTCCTCTGTTCTGCTGACATGAAACCCCCCTGGGTGGGATCTTCTTTGGCTCTGGCAGGGGGGGCAGAGAGCCTGAGGGGCCGAGCCAGGAAAAGAACAGAGGCTCCAAAAAGAGAAGAAACTCGCCTGAGAGAGAGAGAGAGAGAGAGAGGACGAGAGGAGTGGAGGCTGAAATTTGTTTTTATAGATCCCAAAACAAGCATCCATCAGGAGGGGGGAGGTTTTTACTCACTGCTCCTTTGAGATAGGGTGAGAAGGACACGCGTATGATAGAAACTGCCAAAATCAGTAAGTTACAGATGGTTTTGGATCACAGGAATACATTTCCTCCTGCTTCAGTCCACATCAGTGGCTCAGAAACCGAAGGACGAGCGCTGACTGCTGTTAATCTTCAACGTTATATTACAGTTCGAGATGTTTCAAAGACTTTTTAAACTTCCTGATGTAAAGTTTTCCTCCATGACCAATACCAGAGCATTAAAACTCTTTAAAAATACCAAAAAGATGTAAATATCATCTGGTTGCCAACAGTAAAACATATCAGTAATAATCTCACAATTACTCACCCAAAAAGTAACTCATCCCTTCCTGACTCTTGTCATTAACCCACAAATTATTTAATATTCAACAATCTGCAGATTAATGTCATCCTGTACATCAGACGAGCAGAAAAGTAGTTTGCATCATGGACGCCAGGTTTGCTGGTTGCAATGCATATTTGCCGGCAAACAAGGACATCACTGGAAAAACAACAACCCAGTAAATATCATGAAACCTTTGGACTGAGAAGCTGCAAACAGACAGCACCAGCATCCTCTCCCTCTACTACAGAAACCAGCAAATAACTTCATGGTCTGGCTGTTTCATGATGCACAATAAGGAGGCACTTGAGGAAAAAATGGGCTGAAGAAAGACATTTCTACACAAATGCCACAAAGTTTCCTGCTTACAATACGCCAAACAGCACAGAGACAAGCCTCAAAACTTCTGGAACAAAGTCATTTGGAGTGATGAGAGCAAAAGTGAACTTTTTGTCCACAACCATAAACATTGTTCCATTTGGAGAGGAGTCAACAAGGCCTATGATGAAAGGTCCACCATTCCTACTGTGAAACACGGAGGTGGATCACTGATGTTTTGGGGATGTGTGAGCTACAAAGGCTCAGGAAACTTGGTCCAAACTGATGAATGAAGGATGAATGCAGCATGTTATCAGAAAATACTGGAGGAAAATTTACACTCATCAGCCCAGAAGCTGCACATGAGACGTACTTGGACGTTCACACATGACAATGATCCAAAACACAAGGACAAGTCAGAGTTTTGGGATAAAAGTTGAAAATTTGCACTAAAAGTCTCAGGATTTAATTGTCAAAACTTAGAAAAAAATCAAAATGTTTAGATAAGGGACAAAAGTTGAGAAAAAAAACACTGTTGAGATAAAATCTAAATTTTGTGACTGTCAGTATTATAGATGAGAAGTCAAATTTTTGAGACAATTAAGTGAATATTCATCAATGAAGTGTAGCAATTTGGGAGCAAAAGTCAGAATTTCAAGATAAAAGTAAAAATTAAGTTAAACAGTCAAAATTTTGAGAAAAAATACAAATTTTGAGTTAATAAAGTCAAAAGTTTAAGGCAAAAAGTTGGAATTTGGAATTTAGTCAAAATCTGAGATGTACAGTTGAAAATCATTAGATAAACATGTCTTAAGTTTGAGATTAAAGTCAAAATTTTGCAAAAAAGTCCAATATTTAAGGTGAGAAATGACCTTTTTGATATGGAGTCAAAATTTTAAAGATAAAAAGTTGATATTTTAGAGTAGAAGTCATATTTTTGAAAATAAGAAGTGAAATATTTTTGATGAAAAGTTGAAATTTGGGACCTGCCATTGGCTACAGCAGAATAAAGTGAAGGTTCTGGAGTGGCCATCTCAGTCTCACAAGGCCAAGTCAAAGTTTTTAGCTAAAAGTTGAAACTTTGAAAAAAAAAAGAGGGGGGAAAAATCCAAATTTTTTGAGATGAAAGAAAAAAAAATTGATATAAATTTTCAAAATTTTGAGAAAAAAAATCTAAATTTTGAGATAATCCCCCCAACACACACACAAAAAAACATTGAGGGTAAAGACAAATTTGGACATGAATAGGTCAAAATTTTTAGACAAAAGGTCAAATTCTGGATTATTAAGTCAAAATCTGAGATATAAAGTTGGATTATGAGATTTTAAATTCAAATTCTTGAGATAAAAGTCAAAATTAGCAAATGGTCAAAGTTTTAGATAAAAGTCAAACCTTGAGATTAAGGACAAAAAATTGAGGAAAAAAATTCAAGACAAAGTTCAAATTTAAGATGAAAAGTTGATATTTTAGAGAAGATGCCATAGTCTTGAAATTAAAAAAGTGAAACATTTTAGATGAAAAGACAACATTTGGGACCTGCCATTGGCTACAGCAGAATAAAGTGAAGGTTCTGGAGTGGCCATCTCAGTCTCCTGACCTCAATATCATTGAGCCACTCTGGGGAGATCTCAAACCTGCAGTTCATGCAAGACAGAGCAAGAATTTACAGGAACTGGAGGCTTTTTGCCAAGAAGAATGGTCAGTTTTACCATCTGAGAAAATAAAGACCCTCATCCACAACCAGCACGACACACGACATAACCATGAGTGAAAGAAAAGCTGTTGTGTTATCATTCATATGCTCTGAAAAAATGGCCAAGACATCATAAATTCTGCTTCCAAACAGCCACAGAATTATTTTAGAAGCAGAATTCTCACAGCTCCAGGTGAGAAAGGTGCTTTAACAAATGAGTCATGTAGCCTGAAGTCAGAGATTACAGCCATTGGAGGGCGTCAGTCTTGATATAATGGCCTTATACTGCTTCACTATTGTAGCTGTAATTGTTAATAAGTGATGTAATTACACGAGTGTTTTCACTGAGACCGTTCTATCCAGCGGAGCCCGGGGCCACCCTCTGTGATGCTGACAATGGAAAAGAAACATAAATCGCAGGCTGTCGGAGCACACGCCAGAGAAAAACACTTTCAGCTGAGAGAGAGAGAGGGAGGATCTTCACGTGGCTCATCATTGAGTGGAAAAAAGAGGCTGTGAAAAAGAGAGAGAGAGTGGAAACACTGCCACGTTTACCCTCATCTACGTCAGGAGAAGAGTTACGACTGAAAAACAACACCACACACTGAATCGGATTATTCTGTTAAATACCCCAAAACAGAAAAACCGGCTTCTGAATCTAATTTCCAGAAGAGGAGGAGACAGAAGGAGAACAGTTACAGTGAAGAATGACAGAAGTATTGTTTCTCTGCACAGCTGGAGGCCAGATGTTAACCAAGGTCATTGAACCTGCTTTACTAAAACGTAAAATCATCAAAGAAGAGATGAAAAAAGAATCAACATCTTTACTGCAAACTGAATGGATTTATTAAAGGGACAGTGAGGACTTTCTACGTGATCCTGAAAAAGTCTGATATCAAAATAAATGCCTGATCATAATTCACAACTTAAGATGAGATTATCAGCATTAAAACAGGTTTCTAAATACTAATTCTTAGCTTCAGAAGAGCAGAAGAAAGCTAAACAGGAGTGTGATAGAGCAGTGGTTCCCAAAGTGGGGGTCGGGACCCTTTGGGGGGTCCCGAGACAGTGATAGGGGGTTGTGGAATGTGTCCCAAAATCAAAAACCATGAACAATTCATGAACATTTTGTCCATTATTGTGAGAATAAAAGCAAAAATAGGGGTGAAAGACAATATAAAATCATGCAAACAGAAAATGTTTTATCTGTTTTCTACATTTCTTTGTTGAAGTTTGATGCTATGAACTCAGCAAAGTGCACATTAGTCGGTACATTTTCTACTGATCAGTTAAAATAAATATCCTCAGGGGGATATTGGTTTCTTTTGTCTGTTTTTGGATTGTCCCATTAGTGTTGTACCACAGCAGGGGGTCACCAGTCTCTAACACTGCAATTTTGGGGGTCACAGGTGGAAAAGTTTGGGAACCCCTGTGATAGAGCATGGGTTAAAGGCTAAAACAGTCACTAATGTGTTTGTGCTAATGTTGATTCCTGTCCACATGCAGCAGTTATTCTGCAGTGATCTGTTCAAACCTGAGAGTCTATCAATAAAATGAAGAGCCAGGTTATGTTTGCTCTGCTTGGTGAGGTTGGAGTTGGTAGATGAGACCTGGTAGGACACAACCAGGATTCACTAACGCTACATGTTGATTGTTGTCACGTTTCAAACTGATGTGATCTACTTTCATTTTCACTTTCAAAACTATTACATCACGGTAGCTTGTGTCAGTCCTCCGGCCAAAGGAGGCGCTGTGATCCACTTCATACTGATTCTCCTCACTGTCACTTTAAGGATCCTCTTATAAAATAAGCTCAAACAGACGAACATACGTTTGGACCAAACTGCCTGAGAGTTAATGAAACGTAACAGTTTCTGCTCTGAATCAAACCACATAAAGACTTTTTCTCTCTCTGCTGCTCATTGAAACAGAGCAGGAACATAAAGTACAAACATATGCTTCCAAACAATGCCCATATCCCAGCATGCATTCTGCTGAAACCCCCGGGCAGAACACTTCTATAGGTTTACATCAGCACATAGAAATTAGATTTAGAGCTTCCACTTCAGTAACTCTGCACAAATCAAAAGGAAAAAGGAAAATCTGAAAGAGAAGGAACAGGATGTTATGTACGTAAAGTTGCTCACACTATAAAAATAACATTTCTCCACTTTTAGCCCTAAAACATCACTTTTGCTCAGATTTAGAGAAACACTTGTGAAAAATATATGTCAAATATTAAACATAAATGTTGAATATTTTATCTAAATGTTGTATAGAATGTTCCGTTTCTAATATTTAGCTACTAACTAAACAATGAGTTTACTATCTAAATATTTAGCTAAGATTTCAAAATCTTTAGCAAAGATTTCTAAATATTCAATGAAGATTTCTAAAACTTTTGTAAAGATTTCTAAATCTTGGGCAACGATTTTCAAACACTTGCAAAGATTTCTAAATATTTGTTGAAGATTTCTAAATCTTAAGCGAAGATTTCTAAATATTCAATGAAAATTTGTAAATCTGAAGCAAAAATTTCCAAATATGTGATGAAGATGTCTCAATCTTATGCAAAGATTTCTAAATATTCAATGAAGATTTCTAAAACTTTTGCAAAGATTTCTTAATATTTAACGCAGATTTCCAAATCTAAGCAAAAAATTTCTAAATATTTAACAAAGATTTTTCAATATTCCATAAAGATTTCTAAATCTTAAGCAAATATATTTAAATCTTGAGCAAAGAGGAGTTTTAAATATTAAATCAGGATTACTAAATCTTAAGCAAAGATTTCTCAATTTTGAGTCCAGATTTAGAAATATTTGCTTAGATTTCTAAATATAAAAAAATCATTTTATATAAATCATTTAAATGAAATATTTAACATTTATTTATAATATTTGACAGGTGTATTTCAAAAATATTTCTCTCTTAATCTGAGTAAAAAGGGATATTTTAGGGTTAAAAGTGGAGAAATATTGTTATTTGCAGCATGTTGGACTCAAAATCTTGACTTTATTTTTGAAATAGTTGGTTTTCCTTCATAACTAACTCCGAAGCTTATAATTTTGACTTTCTAGCAAATATTATTGCATACTTAAATACAACTTTTGACTTAATAATCTCAAATTTTTGACTGTCATTTTTTTTTTTTTAATTTCTAGCCTAAATTTTGACTTTTTCCTCTCATAATTTCAATTTATTAACCTCAAAATTTTGACTTTTTGTCTCACAGTCCTGACTTTATCTTAGAATTTGGGGTTTTTCTCTCATAACTGACTTTCAGCTCATAATTTTAAGTTAATCTAAAATCTTTTGCTCTTTTTATTATTGCACAATCTTTGGAGAAATGTTGTTGTTGGTTCTGCAGTTCATCACGTTTCCTGAGTGAATTCAGGGATTAAAGTAAATCAAAAACTCTGATTGTGACCACACGTCCTCTTCTGAATTTTCTCCGTCAGCCCTCGATTAAAAACCTCGCCGTGTTTCTTGATCCTGACTTGTTGCTCTGCCTCTAAAGACCTGAATTCGCCCGTGTTTGCTCCATGAATGTCGTCCAGGCTCAAAGACGGCCTCGCTGCCAGGAAAGCTGAAAAACACACAGTTTATCCCCGAGGAGGGAAAAAAAAAATCTATGGGATCTTATCGCCGGGCAGTTGTGAGAGGCAGCGATAAGGACGCCACGGGGAGAGAGACTCAGACGGTGGAGCGAGCACGCTGCAAGGACTGCTGGGTACTGGGAGGGGGGTCAGTGTGTGTTCTGGAGGCTGATTTTCCCTCCCTGTGTTTGAATATATCACTGAGGTTTCTGCACACAGGGATGTAAGCCTGTGTGTGTGTGTTTATGGTGTGTGTGTGTGTGAAAACCATCCCTCTCCTCATATATCTGGATCCATTTGTGGTGTGTAGCGGTGACTGAAACCCTATTATCGGGCTGAAGCAGGGCCTTCTCGCTCCAGACTGCCGAACCATAATGAGGTCTTCACAGCAGCCAACTTGTCTACCCGAATAAATCACTCCACCCCTCACATGCACCAGCACACACCCACGTGCACGCTGATCTCCATTAGGCCTGTTCTGGATGCACATATCTCCATTAAAGCCTGACACTCTGAGCCCGAGGAGGAACAGGCTCTTTTTCTTTACATTCACTCACAGAACGTCTCATCTTTTCTTTATGTAGCCACACAATCCAACAGTTTTTAGGGTCGTCCCAACACAAACTATTCACTTCCTTGAGTATCGGTCGATATCAATATTGATCTGATATCAGCAGAAGCTTCATAATCCAAACATTTGTTCAAAACACTCCTTTTCTGTTTGAAGGAACATTTTCTAAAATGTATATGGGTCAATGAGGTGACGTCCCCTTTTTTTGTGTCCGAGTACAATATTTCCTTCCATCATGAATTGAGTATTTCATCACATGTATTTCTTTATTCTATGAAACCTGTGTTATTTGAACACATCTTTAAACTATTAAAATATAACATGTTTTTTTGTGTTTTGGTTCCTCAAACCCCCAAAATGTCAGGTGGTGCAACCGTCCTGACAAGTATCCACAGTAATTAAACTCTAAAAATTGAATGTCAGTTATTGTAAATGGAAATTAAAAATACAGTGGTATTATTTTATGCTTNCACCTTGTCAAATGTCAGGGTGGTGCAACCGTAACATTAGACTTTTATTTTAAAGTGAAGAGAATAAAACAGGAAACAGGAAACTGCATCAGCCAGAGGAGCCCAAATGACATTTGTGACCAAGTGGAAAAGTTTGTAGATTTCTCTGAAATACTGATAAAAAAGGTTTTTCCACTTCATTGGTGACTGGAACAATTTCCATGTCAGGTGGTACAACCAATGTAATAATGTGAAATGTTATTTTAACATCAAATTATTTATCTTATTCACAAATAAAAGAAATGAAACACACACAATGAAAATGTATGAGTCACTACAGACACTTGAGAGATACTTGCCAATAATTTCACGCAGAAAAAATAACAGGAACATATAAATATATTTTCATATATTTGGTTGCACCACCTGACATTTTTGGGTGCTCAAATTAAAAATACTAAAAAATAATGAATCTAAAAACTTTGAAATGTTGGTCAACTACTGAAATCTGTTAGAAAACATAATTCTTCACTCAGAAATATGTTTTTATCCATTTTCAAAGAACTTTTTAAAAATATGTTTTTAGAACCTCTTTTTGTCATTGACCCAATTATAAATCATATAATGAAGTCTATTTCTACAAGTTAGAAATAAAGATAATGCAAAACTGGCTTTGCTATTTATTTATTTACTTTTGCAAATATCAAAGTTTTGATTAAAAAATGGCAAAAATTTCAACTTTCTTCTAATAACATTATCTCAAAACTGAAACTATCATCTCAGAATTTTGCTGTTAATATCTAAAAAGTCTGAATTTATTTCTCAAAATATTGACTTTCCATAAAAAAGTTTTTCAATTTTACGCCCAAAATTTTGACTTTTGTCTCAAAATCTTGAATTTATATTCTAAAAATTTGGTTTTCCTTCATAAATAACTTTTTAGCTCACAATTTTGACTTTTTAGATAAGATTTTTGCATATTGAATAAATCTTTTGACTTCATGATCTCAAAATTTTTAACTTTCTAGCCTAAAATTTTGACTTTTTCTATCATAATTTCAATTTATTACTCTCAAAATTTTGATTTTTTTTGTCTCCCAGTACTGACTTTATCTCAAAATTTGGGGTTTATCTCTTATAACTGACTTTAACCTCATAATTTTAAGTTAATCTAAAATGTTTTGCTTTTTTATTGCAAAATCTTTTATCTTTTTTATCTCAAAATCTGACTTTTTATCTCATTACTTAGACCTTATGTCTCAAAATTGTGACTTTTTCTTGCAGAATCTTTACTTTTTTAACTAAAAATTTTGCCTTCATAGTATCAAAATATTGACTTACTGTCAAAGTTGTTCACTTTTTAGCTCAAATTTGACATTTTTCCTCATGATTTTCACTAATAAATCCCAATGTTTAACTTTTTGTCTCAAAATCTTCACTTAGTTAAATCAAAATTGTGGGGATTTTTTCCCATATCTCACTTTTTAGCCCATTATGTCAACATATAATCAAATTTTTGCTTTTTATTAACTTGACTTTTTGTCTCGAAAATGTCACTTTTTTTTGCAGAATTTTGATTTTTATATCAAACCATCATTGGGAGCAAAAACTCTCAGAATTTCAATCCAACATTCAAAATGTTTCTGCAACTAAAGCTGAAAGGAAGAAAAGCAAAAACAGGTTTTATTTTTCTTTGATGAAAACTCTTCCTCCTCGTAATTCGCTCGCCTGAACTCTGCTTTCATCTGAGGAAATTAATGTGCAGAGTGGAGAGTTTCTCGTCTTGTTCTCCAGTGTGGATGAACTCTCAAGTGTTTGTTTTTTTTGACGACTTGTAAAGAAATTCACGCAACAGGTGGAGTTCAAAGCTGAGCCTCAGACAAAAAGGTGAAGAATCATCCGTCTGTTACCAACAGGAAACTTTGAAGTGAAGCTAAAGTGACAGAATAAAGCTCAGCTCTGATTTGGTGAGAAGGATGGAAACGGGAGAAGTTAATATACGTTCTCCGTCTTTGAAATGCAAGTTTCTTTATCTGAAATCAGATGACCTGGTTATGAAGAGCCGGAAAAACAGATTAAAAAAACAGCTCACTGTCGAAGCATCTGCCTCTTTTTTGTGTAAAAACGTGGAATGTTTTACGCACCATTGCAGGTTTTTCCGTTAAACGTGGCGCACACCCAGTCGTGGCACTCGCAGCGTGGACCGTAAAACTTCCCGGGGTCTCTGGCCTCACAGACGCAGACGCCGCAGTCACAGTGGCCTCGCCCGCTGCAGATTTTGCCATCAGGTGTCCGGCAGCGGCGCAGGGACGACTCTGCAGACAGTCTACACACACCCCCACCCACCTGGCTGGGAAAAAAGAGGAGAGGTCAGTCCTGACGCAGAAACCTCTGAGGGTCAGGGGTCAAACCTGCTGCCACCTGTGTCTGTTTGAAAATAACACAACATTTAAAGTACTTATCTAAGACTGTTTGGTTGATAGAAACACTTGTCAAATACAGCAGCTCGGTCTAAAACATTATGAAACACAATGAATCTAATCACAGACAGTGAAATATTTCTATAACCTGAAATGTGTCAAAATATCAGCTACAGATGTTTTCTGTTCTACACCAGAGTTACTCAAGAGACAAACTGTTAAAAACTACCTTTACAAAAGAAACAATCTTAGGGGTAAAAAGAGGCAAAAACAGCAAAGAGTAGCAATAAAATTATGTTTGAGGTGGTAAAAATTGTGAAAAAAGCAACAAAAATTGGCATTTAAATCGGGATATAACCTGGAAATATTAAAAAAGTAGCAAAAAGTGGTCCAAAAGTAGAAAAAAGGGGTGAAAAGTGACTAAAATGACCAAAAAGCAACTAGTATTGGCAAGAAAAATTTTGAAGGAAACTGTCAAAAATTCAGAAAGTGGCAAAAATGGTGAGAAAGTGATATGAAAGTAGTGAAAATTAATAATACAATGGCCAAAGTTACTTAAGTTGGAATTTAACTTTGAAAATAGTGAGTATGTACCAATGAAAAGTGGCCAAAAGCTGCAAAAAAGAGTGAAAAGTGGCAAAAAAAATTGGCAAGAGACAAAGCAAATTGGGAATAAGTCCAGAAAATAGTGAGGAAGTATCAAGAAATGGTTCAAAGTGTCAAAAAAAGAAGGTGAAAGTGTTAAAATGTGTAAAAATCAGTCCCAGTTGTAGTGGTAGTGGGTTGTTGTTGCTGTGCTGTAATTAATGAAACTGTTCATGTTCTACAATGAGTTTGTTTAAAACAGAGAAGATGGGAACCTTGAAATAATCACACAAAAAATTGTGATTGCAATGTAGGAAATAATATTCGCAATGAGATTGTTATTGAAAATCTTTCAGCCCTATTGTAAATCAAAGCTTTTGGGACAGATTGGTACATGAAAAAGTAATAAATAGTTTTGTTATAGGGGTCAATGACAAAAAGAGGGTCTAAAAACGTATTTTTTAAAAGTTCTTTGAAAATGGATAAAAAAACATATTTCTGAGTGAAGAATTAAGTTTTCTAACAGATTTCAGTAGTTGACCAACATTTCAAAGTTTTTAGGTTCATTATTTTTTAGTATTTTTAATTTGAGCACCCAAAAATGTCAGGTGGAGCAACCAAATATATGAAAATATATTTATATGTTCCTGTTATTTTTTCTGTGTGAAATTATTGGCAAGTATCTCTCAAGTGTCTGTAGTGACTCATACATTTTCATTTTGTGTGTTTCATTTCTTTTATTTGTGAATAAGATAAATAATTTGATGTTAAAATAACTTTTCACATTATTACATTGGTTGGACCACCTGACATGGAAATTGTTCCAGTCACCAATGAAGTGAAAAAACCTTTTTTATCAGTATTTCAGAGAAATCTACAAACTTTTCCACTTGGTCACAAATGTCATTTGGGCTCCTCTGGCTGATGCAGTTTCCTGTTTCCTGTTTTATTCTCTTCACTTTAAAATAAAAGTCTAATGTTACGGTTGCACCACCCTGACATTTGACAAGGTGAAAATTACGGGACAAAAGTTTTTTACATTTCTCAACAGCTTTAAAATTCTTTTTATTTGCAAAGAATGTTTTATTTAAAAAGGTTCAAGCATAAAATAATGCCACTGTATTTTTAATTTCCATTTACAATAACTGACATTCAATTTTTAGAGTTTAATTACTGTGGATACTTGTCAGGACGGTTGCACCACCTGACATTTTGGGGGTTTGAGGAACCAAAACACAAAAAAACATGTTATATTTTAATAGTTTAAAGATGTGTTCAAATAACACAGGTTTCATAGAATAAAGAAATACATGTGATGAAATACTCAATTCATGATGGAAGGAAATATTGCACTC